>PGTU02010574.1:0-10934 GCA_002896215.2 Cicer echinospermum | reverse complement strand
TAGAACTCCCACAAATATTTTTCTTTCTCTATATTTTTTGGAAGAAAATTTTTTCCAATATATATAGGCATAATTGTTCTGCAATCCTTTTTAACTAATTCAGGTAACCACTTCAGTAATTTTTATCTTTTTTTTTTTTCGATTTAGTCTTTTATTTAATTTTAAAGTAGTAATTTGATTCTTTATATCTTAAAATGTCAACAAATGTTATCCCTTCTTTGCAGAACTTATAAAATTCATCAAATCTTTCCAAACAAAACTCATTAATTTCAATACCAATTCAAGAAATTCATATATCATTAAATGGTAACTCAAATATTCAAATAAATCACATTTTATCTCCACAACATCAAATTCATCCAAATAAAGAATGAAATATGATTTATTTAAATGATTTGAGTTATGAATTTTGATGAAATTTGCATATATGAAGAATGATAATCATTTATGGGGTTTATTTGAAAATTTGTTGAATTTTGTAAAAAATGATAATACTGTTAATATTTAAGACATTAAAGGATCAAATGTAACTTAAAAATAAGTAAAATACGAATCGAAAAGAAAAAGGACTGAAGTGTTACGTGAAATTAAGTTAAGGAACACATAAACAATTATGCATATTAATATTATTTATATTGATAAACCTTTTATTTTAGTCAAATAAATAATTAGTGTTTACCTTTATAGTTAATTTTATTTGATAGATTTTTTTAATAACTCTGTTAATTAGTATTCAAGTTATAATATGAATATTTTAGTGGGAGTTTGCATACTAGAAATATTAATCATGTGATAATGGTTCATGGTAAAGTGGAAGGCAAATGGTGGAGGAACATATGTGGCAAATGGGTATGCAACATGTGATACTCGAGAAAATATGTACATTGATTCAATAGGGTGGAATTTAGAAATTTGAGAAACTCATGTATTGTGTGTCAGTTTGTGAGATTTCAATTTTGGTTCGAACAAATAATGAAAGAAAAGGGAAGAGGGGATAAAGCATCGGGGTGGAGGATATGTTGCAATTTAATCGTTTTATTGATGGGTTATTCCTAATAAGATTTATATTTACATGAGTGGTAGTTTATGTAGATTCGACTTGATGGGTCAACTGTGAGTTGTTTAGATAAATTCTTGTTGTGTAGAAGAATGGTGCAAGTTTGGTTGAAAATAGTACTCACATGCAGTGACTAGAGGTTTGTTAGATCATTGCCCACTTTTCCTTAGTGATGAGGTGGTCAAATATAAGGCACACACTTGTGTTGAGGCAAAAATCTTTTTGATGTATGGTATTTTAATGTCAACAAACTTATAAAATAAAAGATTAAGTTTTATGAATGGTGTCAATCTACTAATGATTGCACTTGAGTTTTTGTTAAGGAACATGAATTGCACAAGTGAACAAACAATAAGTCCATTCACTTCATCAAAGTGATAAGTATCCATTCAATAATAAAATAAACTCCAAAAGGAATGTATCATATATCAATCATTCAAGAGAATGATTATTTCATCTTCAAGGTAGCATCTTCATGAAGAAGATGATCAAATACAACAATCAATGATCACACTATGTTATAAAATCAGAAGCAAGATCATTTGAAAAAGGAAGACGCAAAAATACAAAGACAGAACGGAGAACGTTTTATAGGAGTTTGGAAAATGGAGGAACTTTCACCATAGTTTTGAAATTTGAAGAACAAATGATCTCCTCTGTTGAAGAAGAAATGCTCTTGGATTTTCGCATCATTGTTTTTGTATTTCACAATCATGTGATCTGTACTATCCAAGGAATATAAAGATTAATCTCAACAAAGAATCAATTCAAAATGCAAAGAAGAAAATCTTGAAAAACAGTTGTCAAAGATCAAAAACCAACACTCATACAAACAAAATAGATAACGTTCTTGACAAAAGACTGAAAAACGAAGAACGTTCTCCACAACTTCATTACAACAAGAAATCTCCTATGTTTTTCAAGTACATTTCTAGTATTCTAAAAAGGAATATACAAAGCTTACAATTGAATAGAAACACTCCAAAAAGAACAAAGGATAAAAGGCACATCTCATGATAAAGCAAACAAGATTATCCTCCAAGTTCAAGAATGATCATTCTCCTGGTAACATGAATCAAGATCATTCTCTAGCATGTTAACATGAATCAAGATCATTCTCCAACATGGTAACATCAATCAAGATCATTCTCCAGCATGTTAACATCAACCTCCAACATGTTAACCACCATTCTCCAGCATGTTAATCATCAATTTCCAAAATGATCAGATTTGTCTCTAGAATGATTAGATATGTCTCCAGAATGATCAGATTTGTCCCCAGAATGATCATATTTGTCCCAGAATGATCAGATCAGCCTCCAGAATTATCATATCAGTCTCCAGAATGATCATCAGTCTCTAGAATGATCATCAGTCTGCAGAATGATTAAACAGTCTTCAAAATGTTCAACAATCATTCTCTAGCAGATTGACATCATTCTGCAGTACGTTTTGCACGAAATCAAAACATTGTCTTCTAACTGAATGCATCAATCATATATATGAGAATCAAATGATCATTAAACACAATCAAAGTTGTCCAAGAATGAGAAGTTTTAGACCAACCATTCCCATCACATAAATAGAACGCATAATGTTCAAAGACATGAACATATTTTAATTAATAAAGTCTGGTCTTTGGTAAAATATAACACATTACATCAGAGCACTTTCCAACGGCTCTTTTGGTTTTCATCAACCTTCCTAAAGCCTATAAAAGGAAGATCAAACTCAAGGAAAATCAGAGCTTCAAGTACTAAGCAATTCATTACTCATTTCAATCATACTTGAATTTCTCTCACTCACATACATTGAATCAGTTCTTATTTTTCCCATTCGATTCCTAGAATCATTCTCATGTATTTCTTTGTCAAAGAATCAGAACTCAAACAAGTGTTGAACCTTCTTAAATTCTGACAAAACACTTTAACTCATATCATTGTAAACTCAAGGCTATAGTGTGAAGTATAGTTTTGAGTAAACTTGTAGGAAATCCTTTTATGATTAAAAGGTGAACTGTAAAATCCTATCTAAGGATTGATAGGTGATTTGATTGAACTCCTTTCTGGGTGGAAATGATTTGTTTTTGCAACAGATCAAGGTTGATCTGAAACAGATTGTGTAAAACCAAGATTGTTCTCTGTTTTAGCACTTAGTGAAAATCTCACACTTGTGAGGACTGGACGTAGCCCGAGTTGGGTGAACCAGGATATATCATTGTGTGGTATTTCTTCCCTTATATATTTACTTTCAGTTTGTATGATTATCTAGTTAAATAGATAAATTAAATTGTTAATTTTAACTAACCAAGAACGTTCTTGTTTTTTGGTTAAAACCAAGAACGTTCTCCGTTTTCTGTTTTCACAAGAAAGATCAATCTTGAGTTATTTTCTTCAAGTTTTAATAGGAATTTTAAAAGAATGCATTTACAATTCAAACCCTCATTCTTGTAAATTTTAAAAGGATATATCATTGAGTGGTATTTATTCCTTATCTATTTACTTTCAGTTTGTATGATTATCTAGTCAAATAGATAAATTAAATTGTTAATTTTAACTAACCAAGAACGTTATTTGTTTTTTTGGTTAAAACCAAGAACGTTCTTCGTTTTCTGTTTTCACAACAAAGATCAATCTTGAGTTATTTTCTTCAAGTTTTAACAGGAATTTTAAAATGATGCATTTACAAATCGAACCCCCATTCTTGTAAATTGACATTGCTACTTCAACTTGTTTCGTATGTTGAAGTGTTGCTTATAGTTTACATGTTATCATGAATTCATAAGAGAAGAGTGGGTGAAGCTTATAGTGAATGGCGAGGGAGGATACATCCTAAAATAAAAATTCATCTTAGAGAATGTCATAAAAACCATAGTCTGAATTTTTGACAATCATATTTTGGAAGTATATGAGCATCTAAATTATTTGGATGTCAAGGGGGAATTAGAGTAATTGCTTGAGGACGAGATATTTGAATGTTGTTATCTTTCTGCACAATTTCACTCATTATCTAGGTTTGAGTTGTAGTATTTAATGGCATAAATTTCGCTTTTATGGTTGAAGGAAGATGATGTTAATATCAAGTTCATTTTATAGTATGTTAACACATAAAAAGAGGATCAATGAAATTATAAACATTGGAGTGAATGATGTGCAAGTGGAAGAGGTTAATGAGATTAGGAAAGTTGTGTTTGAACACTTTACCAATCATAATTGATATTTTTCGACCAGGTATTGAGAATGTACAATTTTCATCGATCGGTGAGAAGGATGTTGTTATGCTGGAAAGTCCATTTTCTATTGAGGAGGTAAAGAAGGCAGTGAGGGAGTGTGATAGTTTTAAGAGTCTAGGTCTTGACAGTGTTAATTTTGAATTTTTCAAAAAAACTTGGGAACATTAAAAAGTAGATTTGGTAGAATTCATGCAAACGATTGTCTGGTAAAAAGGGTCTAATTTGCCACTTATCATTCTCATTCCTATAAAGGATAAACCGCTATGAATATTTGAGGATAAGCCTATTTCTTTGGTTTAGTGCATGTATAAGGTACTAGTAAAGGTACTTGCAAATAAGTTGAAGCAAGTGATTGACCAAGTAACAGTTGAGTCTCAGACATCATATGTGAAAGGTTATCAAAATTTAGATGAAATTTTGATCGCAAACGAGATAGTTGACGACGCTAAAAATAGGAAGAAATATCTTTTTATGTTTAAGGTTAATTTTGAGAAGGCTTATGACTCGGTGGACTGCGCTATCTAGATGTGGTTATGGGGAAAATGCATTTTCTAGTGAAATGGAGGCAATGAATTATGGAGTGTATTTCTACACCCTCGACTTTAGTATGGTGAATGATAGTCTAACATCTAAATTCATTTTTGGTCAAGGTTTGTGCCAAAGGAATCTCGTATATCTGTTCTAATCTTCACTAAATGTTGAAGGCTTAAATTCTATGTGTGCATCAATTAACACAAGGCCGTTGACAAGAAACCTGGTTGGTTCCAATTTTGAAGAGGCTTGGAAAATCAATTGAGTAAAGTGGGAGAAAATGTGTCTTTTTAGGGAGAAAGTTAGGTTGGGTTTGTGTAGGGTGAAAGATTTTAACTATGTTCTGCTAGGTAAATAGGGTCGATGTCTAAAAATAGACCAACAAAGTATTTGGTTTAAAGTGTTGGCTAATAAGTATGGTTGGGAGGGGACTAGTATGGTGGGTTCTTATGGTGTACTGTAGCGTTGAGGAGCCGGAAGGATTTGTGTCTTGTTTGTGTTGGATTGGAGGGCGAGAAGGAAATCTAGTTTAGTAAAATATTTTGCTCTTATGGTGGGGCATGGTAGAGATACTTCATTTCATCATGATAATTAAGTTGAGGGGCGCTTTATGTGAGCAGGTATATAGGTTGTATGGGTTGTCAGTCAATCAAAATAGATCAGTGGCAGATATGTTTAGGCTTGGTGAAGAATGGAAGGGGAGGCTTGGAGGTTGAAAAGAATTTGTTTGCTTGAGAGGAAGAATTGTTGTTGGAGTGTATTTATTTGGTGGCATTAATGGTTCTGCAAAAAAGTGTCTCAGACAGACGAATTTGGCAACATGAGCAATGGGATGTTTATTCTATCAAAGGTATTTACAAATAACTTATGGATGATCCAAAATTAACGTTGGATATATTCGTGACATCAACTGAAATAAAATGGTTCCTCTCAAAGTATTTTTGTTTGTGTGGAAATTCATGAATAACAGATTGTCCAATAAAGATAAATTGATGATGTGAGGCTTACTAGTAGACCACGGTACCCTATTCTTAGGATGTGACAAACACAAACATTTGTTTTTTTTTTTAATATAATACTTTTGGTCGAGTTTGATTTTAAGTTTTAGCATGGTTGAGGAGTTTAAAGTCTACCACCCAATTATGAATCATCTCATATTAACCAATTTCAATGTTTGTTCCCTTGCTCTAGAAAATGCACCAAAGATTTAAGGTTATTTGAATGGTGAGAATATGGAGCATGTGGAAGGTATGTAACGATTGTTTAATGAGACGCATATAATATCTCTCATCTAATAGATCATATCAAGGTTTATTCTTAGTGGTAAGGATGACAAAAAATCCACACTCACGAATATCCATGGATAAAATCTGCAATCGATATTGGTGGATAGGTTAACGGGTACCCACAGATAAAATAAATGATATTTTGACTACTCGTAAGTTAATGGATACGAATGTAGATGTAACGGTATCTGTATTCGATAGTAAATTAATAAAATTGATATATTCTAACATTTTTTTGTTTATGAGTTAATGTATTAATATTTTATACGTTAATATTTTGTATTGACATAATAAAGGAAAAGTTCAACATAATTGCAATAAATAAATAAATAATTTTTTATATTTAAAATATGATATAAAAAAATATTCACTAATACTCGCAGATATAATTCACATATTATTTTTATCCAACAACTAAGATGAGGGATGAGGATTATCCACACTTTTTTTTAGTCGTTCTTTAATTCTCTTTTGATGAAATAATTTTTTTTATTAAAACATTGTAACAACAAAATTTTGCTTTAAAGCCTAAAAAGTGTCATCTTAGGATTGCAAAATGCTAATAATTCTACGGAGATACGTTTTTTACTAAAATATTAAAATTTCAAGATGATATTAGCTATTTAAAAAAAAACATTAAAATTAACATTTTTACTTTCATATTAAATTTCAAGATAATATTAACTATTTAAAAAAATAAAGAATATTTTTATAAAAATATGAAACATGTATTTATTAATTTTAAAATTTTAAAAATATTTTAATCAAATTAAGCCTTGTTATTTATATTAAGAGTGTTTAACTCGAAACCGAACCAAATCAAAATTGCGAAACAAATTAGAAAATCAACAGCCTCACAAAATTGAAATTTATGAACTACAAAGAAAATATTTCAAATTAAAACTACAAATATTATAATTTAGTCTATTAATATTTTCTAATATTTTGTTAATTGAAATGAAAAAATCATCAACTTTAGGTGTTGTCTGTTTTTGTAATTGAATGTAGACTATAGTTACAGTAATTTATTAAAATTATAAATTAAATCAATCAAAAATCAATCGACTCTAAATTACATTAATTGGACCCCTATTTAAGAGTATATTTTTTTCTCATTTTTATTTTAAATTATACTTAAAACATACTTTTTAAATATATTTTTAACGTATTCTCTTTGATATATTGAATTTCACCCTATTTACATAAGATTCATGTAATTTACTATAATCTATTAATTTAATTTCAGATAATAGTTCAGTTTTTTTTCTTTTTGATTTAGTCATTTATTTAATTTTATGTATTACAAAAATTCGAAAATATAAAAAATGAAAATATGAGTTTATTTAAAGATTTGAGTTATAAATTTGATGAAATTTGCATTATATATAAAGATGGTAATTAATTTTATTTAAAAATTTTGATGAACTTTTATAAAAAAAAAACATTATTAATATTTGAAAATATAAAAAATTAAATTATTTATTTAAAATTAAATAAAATTAAATTAAAAAAATTAAATTATTATTTAAAATTAAGTTAAAAAACCACACTTATTAATTATAACTAAATATGTATTAAAAGTGTATATTAACGCTCTTTTTTATTTTTGTTTGGGTTGGTGACGGTAAAGTGTACTACCCGCGAACGGCGATTTCACATTTTCATGTGGCCCTCGTGCTGCCGACATGTCGCAACATAAATAAATTTTGTTAGGTGCGGTGCAGTTAAACTAGTACGTATTTCAAAAAAAGTTATATTCTCAATTTTCATCTATTCATTTTAATATTTTTACTTAATAATACGTAGGTCCACATACATTTATTTTTAAATCTCCAATCCGATCAAATAGAAAGTTCACGACAAAAAAAAATCAAGTGAAACCAAAAAAAATCATATGAATTTTTTTAATAAAAAAACGATATTCATTCATTTTTAAGTGGTAAAATATATTAATTGAGAATAATTAAAAATTGTTAAAATAAAAAAGATAAATTTATAAAATGCATATAAATATAACAAAATTTATAAACATAAATAATTCAAGTGTTCGAAAAAATATATGTTTATAATGTTGACTATACCAAAATTATTGATTGAATATTCACTAAAATGAAATTAATATATCAATTTGAATCAATGAAATATTGTAACAAGATGAGAAATAAAAAAATGTACCAAGATGACATACAAAATAAACATTGTCTCACTAAGACGATGAAAACAAGGAAAAACACGTTAAAAAAAACTATATATATATATATATATGAAAATAATATATTTAGATAAAAGAGAACAAAAAACGGTTTATAACAGTGATTTGAGGCAAAAAAATTGATCCTAAACTACTACTAAAAATAAAAAGAAGCAAAAAAAAGAAGCAAAAAAAGAAGCATTTTTAGGTTTGGGAGAGGAGGCGGTGATTATGTTTGGAAAATAGGCTAGTAATATGAAGTTTGACCAAAAAGTAAGTAAATTTGGCCAAAGATTGTTCCAATCAGGATTCAAATTCGGGTTCTCTCGAATTATTTATCCTTAACATATGATATTCATGCATATTGTGAGTTACTTTAAAAACTAAATGAAATTATGAGACAAATTTGTATGCTACCTCGCAACACCTGTTGCTACATCTAATCCTCCCGTTAGAGAGATATTTGCCACAATATAGTCAAAGACTTAATCCACTACAACCAAATTGGTTGGAATTTCATAACCGCCACTTCAAGCATTTCATATTGTTTGTCAAAGCTTCATCAATCTCCTTATATTATAATGTCTCAACATGCAACTAGGAGTACAATTTCCGAATTTCTCAAGAATATTGGTAGTCATGCCTCTTGAGTTGAGTTTGTACAATATCTCTCCAAGTTACCACTAGAGAAACCTTATAGTCTTCTCAACAAATCTAGAAAAACACTTGTTTTGAATTGCTGAGGACTAAGTATTATCAAAGCCTTTATAGGAGGAGTATTATTCGCAACCTTTCTAGGCCATACCACTTTCAGCAAATCTGGCTCAATATAGTCGAGCAATGCTAAACGTGTTGAGTGTTTAACTATCTCTCCAGACCTCTTTAAATCACTTTAAAGGTTGTTGCCGCTATCAGGTCATTTGCAGAAGTTTGAGTTTGTATCTTATATGATACAAAGTCATTCCTAAGATTCTAATTCTCATATAGAGGATATTACAATTCAAAATTCTATATCAATTTTAGTAGCACAGTTCATTTAAACTAGTTGTGACTCTACTTGATTGATTCACAGAGAAATCTAATTATTCTCAAAAGAGAGGATCTATATTTAGCACTCATGTTCAAGACTTTTTGTAAATGATTTATCAAGTATGAACATGCATTTTCTTTCTAAATATCATATCATTAAGACTTGCCATATGATAAGAATGTTACGAGCAAAATCTTAGATCTTTTTCTCTCATTTTACTTGGACATAATTGTCACAAGTTGATCATAGTCATCCATTTTGTTCATTTAAATAAAGTTCTTTATATAGAATTAGAAATATTTTCGTTGAGAGATGCGTTGAGGATGAGCATAATCTGCTGCATTCTTACAAGTAAATGTTAGATTTTACAACTTTTTAATGTGTAAGTACTCAAACAGCATTGTACTTCCTCCATGAGATTTGACATCTGATTAGAGGATTGATCATTTTATTTGCCTTTTAATTAATGCTTGATTCATTATGATTCTTTTGACATCACATCCAAATGATTACTCATCAGAGGCTTGGACTAGAGGAACTTGTTCTATCATTACCTTTGTGATTTATCTTCTTATTCAGAGGATATGTTACACAAAGTAATATGAACTAATCTCTTCAAACCAGATATTCGTAGAACTTTTATCAACATAACTTTCATCTAAGTTACAACTAGTTCTTTCACAAGTAGACGCATCCATTTGTTCATTAGTTGATGATACGTTTTATATGTTTCACACATAAACATTCATCCCTAAATCACAATTGTTTATGTTACTCGTGATAGTCAATAACATATATTTTGACCATGTTCTAACAATCTACACACTAGACATCACCGATTAGTGGAAAATTGTTCTTTTGCTTTGTTCTCATCAAAACATCTATAGTATATTTGCATTTGAACCAATCTGATTCTTACAATCTCTCTCTTTTTTATGATGACAAACAACTCTACAATATGAAAAAATTTCTCAACGAAATAAAAATAAAAAATGAAGAGAAAGAGAATAAATAAAACAAGGATAAACAAACAAGCTCCCCCTAAATTATATATTTACTTATAGATATTAATTTATATATGCATCCAAACTCGCACACTTAGTAAGCAATCATATGTTTTATCATAATTCAAATGCCCCCTCCCGAATTTGATAAACATGTTATATTATTGCTTGTATTAAAATTACAATTATACTTTTCACTTGAATAACAAAAATTTCTAGGACGGATAGTTTATTTGGAATTCACGCAGTGAGAGCTTGTTAGACTCATTAAAGCGAAGTTTATCTAGTGATATCTAATCCACATATCTCCTTTATATGTTAAGTCATAGGATTCATGTTCTTCTTAGGATGTTAAGTCTAATGGAACAATCAATGTTCCTGAAGGATGTTAAACCTTTTAAAATAAAGTGAATATAAAGTATACATTATACTAATGATACATTCAATAAAATTAACAAGATGTTTTACTTAACGCTGATAGAGTGGACAAAGGAAGAAATAGATTGACGCTATGAATGATGAATGTAACAACCGTTTTCAAAGCGAGGGTATATTTTTTTTTCAAAAGGAATTAAAATAAAACAGAGAAATAAATCAGGAAAT
>PGTU02010570.1:0-31108 GCA_002896215.2 Cicer echinospermum | reverse complement strand
TAAAAATGAATGGCTCCAGTAAAGAAAGAAATCGCACACCGTATCTATCCCCAGCCGCTAATCATACTCTATTCTAGAAGGAAAAAAATTGTTTTATGTAAATTTCTAGACGAAGTTACAAGTTTCCCAGAAGGATACCTACGAACATTTAAAATTGGGTTGTATGGAAAGCCTCAAGTTAAAAGGTTTGAAGACCATAGTCATTATTCTAAATGGAGCATTTGCACCAATAAGGTATACGTTCCATTTTACCTGAAAAAGTTCGACTAGCCTTAACTAGATTATGTTTCTTCTTCAGGGAAATTTGTAGGAAAGTGATCGACCCTCAGGAAATTAACCGACATTGCAAGGGAAATTGTTCCGTACTTTTGTAGAGCTTGAAATGTATTTCCCACCATCGTTTTTTGATATTAATGGTTCACCTTACTATTCATGGTTAAGGAGACAACATACTTTGGATGGCCAACTTATATGAGATGGATGTATCCGACATTTTAGACAAATGGATAACTCGAGAGCACAATCGAAGTTTGTAACATGGTTAAAAAAATCACATAATGTCAAAATTTGAATATAGACCCCGGATCAATTTTCAATAATTGAGGTGGCTAGCAATGGTCCGAGCTTACATGTCTTTCTTACACTGGTTATGTTATTAACGGCTACACATTTTATACCAAAGAACAAGATGATCAGACCACTATGCAAAATAGTGGAGTCACTCTCGTAGCTGAAGCGATGCATGTCTCAAGTGCAAAAGACAAAAACCCATATATGCAAATCTATCATATTTTGGGGTTATCGAGAGCGCATATGGGAGTTAGACTACACAATGTTTTCGTGTTCCCATATTTGGTTGCAAGTGGGTCGATAATAATAAATGGCGTTCGGATTGATGAGTCATGATTCTTGCTTGTCGATTTTAATAGGGTGGGATACAAGACGAGCCTTTTTATTTTAGCGTCGCAAGCTCAACAAGTGTTTTATGTCACTGATCCTTCTAATGATAAATGGTATGTTGTCCTATCGACCAATAAATAAGTGATGATAACAAATAATGATGAAGATGTTTGGTAATGATCTTTTATTTGCAACATCACAACAACACATGAAATTGATTTCACTGATGATGGTTTATATCTTAGAGATGATCATGACGAGGGAATTTGGATTAATCCATCGTTTCGTATTGTAAATGGACAAACAAATGTAATGCCACTAGGAAAAAGAAGAAGGGCATCTTAATGTATTATGTTTAATTGTTGTTATATAAGCCATGCTATGTAATCTGAAATTATTGTGATAAATATGAATATAATCTGAATTATTGTGATAAATATGCATGTAATTTGAATTTATTGTGATAAATGTGCATCTAATTTGAATTGAGTGTTTTATAATAATATGGCAGATAGCAACAGATTTCATATCAGAGCTTTTGGAATCAACATACATACCAGCATATTGGATCCTAGTTATAACATCTCACAGTTTGCTACTAATGTCACTTTATATAAGTGTAAATTAAGTGCCAAATAAGCGGTGTCAAAAATACTGTTCTAAAATAAAATAAGAGACCTTTTACAACGCTTATTGAACAAGCGTTGTAAACGGGTTTTATAATATAAATAATAAAACAATGAGGTCTTTTACAGCGCTTATTAGGAAAAAGCGCTGTAAAAGAGCCTTTAAAAAATTAATATAGGACGCCTTTTACAGCGCTTTTCAAACAACGCTTTTTAAACAAGCGCTGTAAAAGGGTTATAAAAAAGCGCGTAAAAGGGTTACGTATATATAAAACAGTAACAGCTTCAGTTTCCTCTTCATTACGTAAACTACACTATCATCTCAACCTTTCATCGTTCTTTCTCTTCTTTTTGCAAACCCTATCATCCGTCCATTACGAACCTTATTTCCACGATCATCTCTTCATTTCGAACTTATTTCATCCAAGATATTCTATCCATCACACAAATATATTATTCATTGAAATCATTTTACCCTCATAAACGTTACCCTTTTTTTTAAGACCTTTTACATTGCGCTTGTCACTCAAATAATCACGCTGTAAATACTGTTCTAAAAATAAATAAAGAGACGCTTTTACAGCGCTTATTGAACAAGCGCTGTAGACGAGTTATTATTATATAAACATGAATTGACATGAGGTCTTTTACAACGCTTATTAGGAAAAGCGCTGTAAAAGAGCCTTTTAAAAAATTAAATAAGGACGCCTTTTACAGCGCTTTTCAAACAAGCGCTCTAAAAGCCCAAGCCTTTTAGAGCGCTTTTTAAACAAGCGTTGTAAAAAGGGTTATAAAAAAGCGCCGTAAAAGGGTTACGTATATATATACAGTAACCGCTTCAGTTTCCTCTTCATTACGTAAATACTACACTATCATCTCAACCTTCATCGTTCTTCTCTTCTTTTGCAAACCCTATCATCCCGTCCATTACGAACCTTATTTCCACGATCATCTCCTTCATTTCGAACCTTATTTCCATCCAAGATCATCTATCCCATTTCACACAATATATTTTCATTGAAATACGTAACCCTCATTACGTATTTCTTCAATACTGTATTTTTGTGAACCATATTTCTGTGAACTTTCTGCGTTCCTCTTTTCTTCACATTTCATCTTTCTTCGAACATTTATTCAGGTATTGATGTTATTAATTTTTTGTAATCATTTAAATTCATGTTGAGCTTGTTTAAGATATACTGATACATGTTGAGCTTGTTTTATAAATAATGCATGATGCATGTTGAGCTTGTTGATGTTATCTAAACTGCATGTTGAACTTGTATTGTAGTTAAATGGATACAAACAAAGATATAGAATGTCAAAATGAAGAAGTTGGCACCTCTAAGACTTATGAAAAAAAGTCAAACGTGGTACAACTATCATGCAAAAAGTCATTAAAGCAAGGAGTAATGGCATTAAATTTGAGGTATACTATACTCTGTTTGTTGTGTGTTTTTTAGCTTTTTTTAGGGTTTAGGGCATGTACTTACTATATGAGTTTATTAGGTTGGCTGGAATGAGAGTGGTCAGCCAATTGACCCCAACAACTCTATGTTTGTAAGCTATATTGGGGCTGTTGTTCGTCAAAAATGTCCCAATTACAAATGACAATTGGAGAGATAAGGCGTTGAAGGATACCAAAGATATTATATGGAATGACATTCAAGTAAATTTTTTTGATCCACTCTTTTGTCATTATAATTTTTTTTTCTGTAAAAATACTTTACTTATAATTTTTTTCAATGCAGACGACTTTGTTCTTGATGAGGGACGGAAGTCTTATGTTTTTGAGAGTTGCTGGAAAGATCCATCGTGGATTTAGATTCCATCTCTCAAATTTTCTATCTAAAAAGATAGAGAAGGAACACAAGTGCTGAACTCCAAAATATATCAACATTATATATCAAAGGATGAATGGAGAGCATTTGTTTCCCAACGTTCTGACCCGCGTTTGTCGTAAGTGATTAATTTTATTAGCATTTGTGTTTTATTATTCATATTTGTAGCGTATTTTAAATTTTTATACCAATTGCTATTTTTTTATATAGAATATTAGTAAGGCAAATCGCGAACGGGCAAGCATCCAAAACACCCATACAAGAAATCACGTATGGGATATGCACGCCTTGATCAACAACTTGTAAGTAATTAAACATCACTTTTATATAATGAAGTAATTTGTATTATAAACTATAGTGTGTAACTAATTTGCATTATTTTGTTTATGATTTTAACCAATAGAGAAAAGACACCCAAGCCGATCAACCCTTTGGATCGTCATATCTTATGGAAGGAAGCGCATGTTAACAAAGACGGAGTGGTTGATAATGAAATGTCAAAAAAGTTGTAGAACTTTGTGTAAGTATATTATCACTTTAATATTTTTTAATATTGTATTTTAAAAATGCTATTGACTTATCTTTTTAATGTTACATGTACTTTAGGAAATTATTGAACAAAGTTCTGAAAAATCCAGAGGGCAACAAGGATACTTGCAGGGACATTCTTGGTAAAGTGTTTAATGTCCCTGAGTATATTCCGGTCGAGTTATGGGGAAAGAATTTGGCGTAACTCCCAAAAGCTTTTTTCCTCAAGAGAAGCGCCAAAAACCTGCCAACGAGGAAGTATTAGAGAAGCTTAGATCCTATTAGAGCAAGTGGCACTCTTGGTGAATACGAATAAAGACAAGCAACTTTCGGATCAGCTTCCAACCTGAAATACAATGGAGAGTGAAACCGCGAGTTGCAACGTTGGTTTGAAAAGTATTCCTGAGGTAATTAATTACTTACTTGCTTATGTAATTAACTTATGTATTAAACAAACTTATATATTAACCGTACTTATGTTTTAACTATTGATTTAGGGTGTCACTACATGTGTCATATACTTGTCCTCGCCTACTCAACGGAAGTGGAAAAGGAATATTGTACAATACTTCGGGAGAAGTATTGCACAATATTCCGATCCCCGTGGGCCATGTCAAAGTATCGCCTACTATTGCTTTCGAACCAAACTAACACCGTTGCCCATACCGGACAACAATGAGAGATATGCAGTTCTTAAGCGACGCTATTGGTAGTTATGTGACATGGCCCACAACCTTGTTGCCTCGAAAAAAAGATTCTCATAAACAAATCAGTTACATCTCCCGAAAAGGTTTGTCACATTTATTGCCTAAGGTTGTCATTTTTTCAATTCAATAAACTAACATTTTACATCAATTTTGTAGTCCAAATAAATAAACCACCCCTACAACAACCTAAACCCTAAAACCCTAAACCCTAAACCCTTACCCTAAACCCTAAACCCTAAACCCTAAACCCTAAACACTAAACCCTAAAAACCTAAAACCTAAAACCTAAAACCTAAAACCTAAAACCTAAAACCTAAACCTAAAACCTAAAAACCTAAAACCTAAAACCTAAAACCTAAAACCTAAAACCTAAACCTAAAACCTAAAAACCTAAAACCTAAAACCTAAAAACCTAAAACCTAAACCCTAAACCTTAAACCTAAAACCTAAACCCTACTTCTAAAACCTAGTAATGACCAAAATGACCTAAAATATTCATGCATTTTGACTTTTCTTCTTATTGGACGAACTACAATGAATAGACCTAGAATACACCTAGTAAATAACACAATGACCTAAAATCTATATCCATTGAGAATTTTGATTTTATTACATGAAATACATTGATTAAGAACCAAAATGGACTAGATATGACCTAGACCCGTAACCCTTAACCATACACCCGAAACGCAAAACACTAAAACCTACACCCTAAACCCAAGCCCTAAACCCTAAACCCTAAACCCTAAACCCTAAACCCTAAACCCTAAACCCTAAACCTTAAACCCTAAACCCTAAACCCTAAACCCTAAAACCTAAACCCGAAACCATAAACTCTAAAGCCCTTAACCCTAAACGGTAAACACTAAACCCTAAACACTAAACCCTAAAAACCTAAAACCTAAAACCAAAAACCAAAATCCTAAAACCAAACACCGTAGACCTAAATCCTAAAACCTAAAATCTAAATCAAGTGACACTTTTGCACTAATAGGTTGAACTACATTGATTAACGACTAAGATGGACAACAACAAAAAACATAAGAAATTCTACAATGACCTAAAATTTTAATATATTGAATCTTTTGCACTTATTGGACGAACTACACTATTTTAAAAACAAAATGGACTAGATTCCACCTAGTAAACAACAAAATAACCTAAAATCTATATTCATTGAGAATTATGCTTTTAATTATATCATGAAATACATTGGTTAAAACCAAAATGAACGAGAATAGACCTAGACCCTAGACCCTTAACCCTTAATCTTAAACCCTATATCCCAAACCCTAAAATGAATAATAACTAACACGGAAAAAAAGAAACATATCAAAAACCAAAACATCCTAAAATCTAAATGAAGTGACACTTTTGCACTAATAGGTTGAACTACATTGATTAACAACTAAAATGGACAACAACAAAAAACATAACAAATTCCACAATGACCTAAAATTTTAATATATTCAATCTTTTGCACTTATTAGACGAACTACACTATTTTAGAAACAAAATGGACTAGATTCCACATAGTAAACAACAAAATGACCTAAAATCTATATCCATTGAGAATTATGCTTTTAATTATATCATGAAATACATTGGTTAAAACCAAAATGGACTAGAATATACCTAGGCGCTTAAACCATAAAACTAAACCATAAACCCTAATCCCTTAATTTAGTAAAGACCAAAATAACCTAAAATATTAATTTATTGAGACTTTTGTACATATTGGACAAACTACATATATATGCACTTATTCGACGAAACATAACAAAAACAATAATGACCTAAAATTATGCACTTATTCGACGAACTACATTGATTAAGAAACAAAATGGACTAGATATGACCTAGACCCTTAACCCTAAACCATAAACCGGAACCGCAAAACCCTAAGGCCTAAACCCTAAACCCTTAAACCCTAAACCCTAAACCCTAAACCCTAAACCATAAACCTAAACCATAAACCCTAAACTATAAACCGTAAACCCTAAACACTAAAACCAAACACCTAAGACCAAAATGACCTTAATCTTAACCAAACACCGCAAACCCTAAATCCAAACCCTAAACCCTAAAACCTAAACGCTAAACCCTAAACCTTAAATCCTCAACCCAAAACCTTAAACCCTAAACCCTAAATCCTAAATCCTAAAACCCTCAACCTAAAACGTAAAACCAAAAACCGAAATCCTAAATCCAAACACCGAAGACCTAAATCAAGTGACACTTTTGCACTAATAGGTTGAACAACATTGATTAACAACCAAAATGGACAAAAACAAAAAACATAACAAATTTTACAATGACCTAAAATTTTAATATATTGAATCTTTTGCACTTATTAGACGAACTACAGTGTTTTAGAAACAAAATGGACTAGATAACACCTAGTAAACCACAAAATAACCTAAAATCTATATCCATTGAGAATTATGCTTTTAATTATATCATGAAATACATTGGTTAAAATCGAAATGGACTAGAATAGACCTAGGCCCTTAAACCATAAACCCTAAACCCTAATCCCTTAACCTAGTAAACACCAAATTAACCTAAAATATTAATTTATTGAGACTTTTGTACTTACTTGGGACAAACTAGATATATATAAACTAAAAATTGACAAAAAGAAACATAACAAAACAATAATGACCTTAAATTATGCACTTATTCGACGAACACATTGATTAAGAAACAAAATGGACTAGATATGACCTAGACCCTTAACCCTAACCCTAAACCCTTAACCCTTAATCCTAAACCCGAAACCCTAAACCCTAAACCCTAAACCATAAATCATAAACTGTAAACTCTAATCCCTAAACTATAAACCCTAAACCCTGAAACCAAACACCTAAGACCAAAATGACCTTAATCTTAAACCCTAAAATGATAAGAACTGAAATGAAAAAAAAATATATCAAAAACCAAAACGTCCTAAAATGTAATTCAAGTGGCACTTTTGCACTAATAGGTTGAACTACATTGATTAACAACAAAAATGGACAACCACAAAAAAAATTGACAGAAAGAAACATAACAACAACAAAAAAAGACCTAAAATGAAAATTTAGTAACACTTATGCATTTAATCGACAAACTACATTGATTCAGAAACAAAATGGACTAAATATGACCTAGACCCTTAACCCTTAACCATAATACCGAACCGCAAAAAACTAAAGCCTAAACACTAAACCCTAAACCCTAAACCTTAAAACCTAAAACCTAAAGCCTAAACCCTACTTCTAAAACTAGTAATGACCAAAATTGACCAAAATATTCATGCATTTGACTTTCTTCTTATTGACGAATTACAATGAATAGACTAGAATACACCTAGTAAATAACAAAATGACCTAAAATCTATATCCATTGAGAATTTTTGATTTTATTACATGAACTACATTGATTAAGAACCAAATTACTAGATATGACCTAGACCCCTAACCCTTAACCATACACCCGAAACGCAAAACACTAAAACCTACACCCTAAACCCCAGCCCTAAACCCTAAACCCTAAACCCGAAATCATAAACCCTAAACCCTTAACCCTAAACGGTAAACACTAAAACCCTAAACCCTAAAACCTAAAACCTAAAACTAAAAACCCTAAACCTAAAACCAAAAACCCTAAAGTCTAAAGACTAATGACTAAAACCCTAAACCCTAAACCCTAAACCCGAAACCCTACCCTAAAACCAAAATCAAAAACTGTAAACTCTAAACCCTAAACCCTAAACCCTAAACCCTAAACCCTGAAACCAAACACTAAGACCAAAATATGACCTTAATCTTAACCCTAAAATGAATAGAACCCTATATACCATAAAAAAAGCATAAACGTCCTAAAATGTATTCAAGTGGCACTTTTCACTAATAGGTTGAAACTCATTGATTAACAACAAAAATGGACAAACAACAAAAAAATTGACAGAAAGAAACATAATAACAACAACAAAAAAAGACCTAAAATCAAAATTTAGTAACACTTATGCACTTATTCGACAAAACTACATTGATTCAGAAACAAAAATGGACTAGATATGACCTAGACCCTTAACCCTTAACCATAAAACCGAACTGCAAAAAACTAAAGCCTAAACACTAAACCCTAAACCCTAAACCTTAAAACCTAAAACCTAAAGCCTAAACCCTACTTCTAAAACCTAGTAATGACCAAAATGACCTAAAATATTCATGCATTTTGACTTTTCTTCTTAATTGGACGAAACACACTGAATAGACCTAGAATACATCTAACAAAACAACAAAATTAAACCTAAAATCTATATCCATTGAGAATATTGATTTATTACATGAACTACATTGATTAATAACCAAAATGGACTAGATATGACTAGACCCCTAACCCTTAAACCATACACCCGAAAACCAAAAACACTAAAACTTACACCCTAAACCCAAGCCTAAAACCTAAACCCAAAAATGGAGAAAACCCTAAACCACCCTAAAACCTAAACCTAAACCCTAACCCTGAAACCCTTAAACTTATTAGACGAACCTTAACCCTAAACGGTAGAACACTAAACCCTAAACCTAAAACCTAAACCTAGAAACCTAATCTAAACCAAAACCACATCCTAAACCAAACCCGAAGACCTAAATCCTAAAACCTAAAATCTAAATCAAGTGACACTTTTGCACTGATAGTTGAACTACATTGATTAACAACTAAAATGGACAACAACAAAAACATAACAAATTCCACATTGACCTAAAATTTTAATATATTGAATTTGCACTTATTAGACGAACTACAGTGTTTTAGAAACAAAATGGATTAGATTCCACCTAGTAAACAACAAAATGACCTAAAATCTATATCCATTGAGAATTATACTTTTAATTATATCATGAAATACATTGGTTAAAACCAAAATGGACTACAATATACCTAGGCGCTTAAACCATAAAACTAAACCCTAAACCCTAATCCCTTAATTTAGTAAACACCAAAATAACCTAAAATATTAATTTATTGAGACTTTTGTACTTATTGGACAAACTACATATATAAGAAATAAAATTGACAGAAAGAAACATAACAAAAACAATAACGACCTAAAATTGTGCACTTATTCGACGAACTACATTGATTAAGAAACAAAATGGACTAGATATGACCTAGACCCTTAACCCTAAACCATAAACCGGAACCGCAAAACCCTAAAGCCTAAACCCTAAAGCCTAAACCCTAAACCCTAAACCATAAACCCTAAACCATAAACCCTAAACCCTATAACCCTAAACCTAAAGATTAAACCCTAAACCTCCTAAACAAAAAACCCTAAACCCTAAACACTAAAACCAAACACCTAAGACCAAAATGGCTTAATCTTAACAAACACCTAAACCCTAATCCATAAACCCGAAACGCAAAACACTAAACCGCAAACCCTAAATCCTAAACCTAAAACCTTTTAACGCTTAACCTAAACGCTAAACCCTAAATCCTATAACCCTAAACCTAAATCCTAAAACCTAAAACCTAAAACCTAAAACCTAAAACCTAAAATGTAAAACCACAAACCGAAATCCTAAAACCAAACACCGAAGACCTAATTCCTAAAACCTAAAATCTAAATCAAGTGACACTTTTGCACTAATAAGTTGAACAACATTGATTAACAACCAAAATGGACAACAACAAAAAGCATAACAAATTCCACAATGACCTAAAATTTTAATATATTGAATCTTTTGCACTTATTAGACGAACTACAGTGTTTTAGAAACAAAATGGACTAGATTCCACCTAGTAAACAACAAAATAACCTAAAATCTATATCCATTGAGATTTATGCTTTTAATTATATCATGAAATACATTGGGTAAAATCGAAATGGATTAGAATAGACCTAGGCCCTTAAACCATAAAACCTAAACCCTCAACCCTAATCCCTTAACCTAGTAAAGACCAAATTAACCTAAAATATTAATTTATGGAGACTTTTGTACTTATTGGACAAACTAGATATATAAGAACTAAAATTGACAGAAAGAAACATAACAAAAACAATAATGACCTTAAATTATGCACTTATTCGACGAACTACATAAACCCTAAACCCTAAACCCTAAACCCTAAACCCTAAACCCTAAACCTAAACCCTAAACCCTAAACCCTAAACCCTAAACCCTAAACCTAAACTAAACCTTAAACCCTAAACCCTAAACCATAAACCCTAAACCATAAACCCTAAACCATTAATCATAAACTGTAAACCCTAAACCCTAAACTATAAACCCTAAACCTTGAAACCAAACACCTAAGACCAAAATGACCTTAATCTTAAACACTAAATCCCAAACCCCAAAAACTAAACCCTAAAATGATAAGAACTGAAATGGAAAAAAAGAAATATATCAAAAACCAAAACGTCCTAAAGTGTAAATCAAGTGGCACTTTTGCACTAATAGGTTGAACTACATTGATTAACAACAAAAATGGACAACAACAATAAAAATTGATAGAAAGAAACATAACAACAACAAAAAAAAAAGACCTAAAATCAAAATCTAGTAACACTTATGCACTTATGCGACAAACTACATTGATTCAGAAACAAAACGAACTAGATATGACCTAGACCCTTAACCCTTAACCATAATACCGAACTGCAAAAAACTAAAACCTAAAACCTAAACCCTAAACCTTAAAACTTAAAACCTAAAACCTAAACCCTAATTCTAAAATCTAGTAATGACCAAAATGACCTAAAATATTCATGCATTTTGACTTTTGTTCTTATTGGACGACCTACAATGAATAGACCTAGAATACACCTAGTAAATAACAAAATGCCAAAAAATCTATATCCATTGAGAATTTTGATTTTATTACATGAACTACATTGATTAAGAACCAAAATGGACTAGATATGACCTAGACCCTTAACCATAAACCCGAAATGCAAAACACTATAACCTAAACCCTAAACCCAAGCCCTAAACCCTAAACCCTAAACCCAAGCCCTAAACCCTAAACCCTAAACCCAAGCCCTAAACCTTAAACCCTAAATCTTAAACCATAAACCCTAAACTGCAGTGTTTTAGAAACAAAATGGATTAGATTCCACCAAGTAAAAAACAAAATGAACTAAAATCTATATCCATTGAGAATTATGCTTTTAATTATTTCATGAGATACATTGGTTAAAACCAAAACGGACTAGCATAGACTTAGGCCCTTAAACCATAAAACCTAAACCCTAAACCCTAATCCCTAAACCTAGTAAAGACCAAAATAACCTAAAATATTAATTTATTGAGACTTTTGTACTAATTGGACAAACTATATATATAAGAAATAAAATTGACAGAAAGAAACATAACAAAAACGAAAAGGACGTAAAATCAAAATCTAGTAACACTTATGCACGTATGCGACGAACTACATTGATTAAGAAACAAAATGGACTAAATATGACCTAGACCCTTAACCCTAAAACATAAACCCGAACCGCAAAACACTAAAGCTTAAACCCTAAACCCTAAACCCTAAACCTAAACCCAAAACCATAAACCCTAAACCATAAACCCTAAACCCTAAACCCTAAACCCTAATATGTAAACCCTAAACCCTAAACACTAAAACAAAACACCTAAGACCAAAATGACCTTAATCTTAAACCCTAAATCCCATACCCCAAACCCTAAAATGAATAAGAACTAAAATGGAAAAAAAAGAAACATATCAAAAACTAAAATGTCCTAAAATCTAAATCAAGTGACACTTTTGCACTAATAGGTTCAGCTACATTGATTAACAACTAAAATGGACAACAACAAAAAAAATTGACAGAAAGAAACATAACAACAACAAAAAATTACCTAAAATCAAAATCTAGTAACAGTTATGCACTTATTCGACGAACTACATTGATTCAGAAACAAAATGGACTAGATATGACCTAGACCCTTAACCCTTAACCATAAACCTGAACCGTAAAACACTAAAGACTAAACCATAAACCCTAAACCATAAACCCTAATCACTAAACACTAAAACCAAAAAACCTAAACCCTAATTCTTAAACCTAGTAAAGACCAAAATGACCTAAAATATTAATGCATTTTGACTTTTGTTCTTATTGGACGAACAATAATAAATAGACCTAGAATACACCTAGTAAATAACAAAATGACCTAAAATCTATATCCATTGAGAATTTTGGTTTTATTACATGAACTACATTGATTAAGAACCACAGTGGACTAGATATGACCTAGACCCTAAACCCTTAACCTAAAACCTAAAATCTAAATCAAGTGACCCTTTTGCACTAATAGGTTGAACTACAGTGATTAACAACTAAAATGGACAACAACAAAAAACCTAACAAATTTCACAATGACCTGAAATTTTAATATATTAAATCTTTTGCACTTATTAGACGAACTTCACTGTTTTAGAAACAAAATGGATTAGATTCCACCTAGTAAAAAACAAAACGACCTAAAATATATATCCATTGAGAATTATGCTTTTAATTATATCATGAAATACATTGGTTAAAACAAAAATGGACTAGAATAGACCTAGGCCCTTAAACCATAAAACCTAAACCCTAAACCCTAATCCCTTAACCTAGTAAAGACCAAAATAACCTAAAATATTAATTTATTGAGACTTTTGTACTTATTGGCCAAACTCCATATTTAAGAACTAAAATTGTTAGAAAGAAACATAAAACAAAGACAACAATTACCTAAAATCAAAATTTAGTAGCACTTATGCACTTATTCGACGAACTACATTGATTAAGAAACAAAATGGACTAGATATGACCTAGACCCTTAACACTAAACCATGAACCCGAAACGCAAAATACTAAATCGTAAAGCCTATACCCTAGACCCTAAACCCTAAATCATAAACCATAAACCACAAACCATAAACCATATACCATAAACCATAAACCATAAACCATAAACCATAAACCATAAACCATAAACCATAAACCATAAACCATAAACCATAAACCATAAACCATAAACCATAAACCATAAACCATAAACCATAAACCATAAACCATAAACCATAAACCATAACCATAAACCATAAACCATAAACCATAAACCATAAACCATAAACCATAAACCATAAACCATAAACCATAAACCATAAACCATAAACCATAAACCATAAACCATAAACCATAAACCATAAACCATAAACCATAAACTATAAACCCTTAACCTTAAACCCTAAACCCTAAACCCTAAACCCTAAACCCTAAACCTTAAACCCTAAACCCTATATCCTATACCGTAAACCCTAAACTCTAAAACTTAAAACCTAAAACCAAAAACCAAAAACCAAAATCCTAAAACCAAACACTGAAGACCTAAATCCTAAAACCTAAACTCTAATCCCTAAACCTAAGAAAGAAGAAAATGACCTAAAATATTAATGCCTTTTGACTTTTGTACTTATTGGACGAACTACAATTAATAAGAAATAAATTGTACCAAAAGAAACATATCAAAAATCAAAATAACCAAAATCTAAAACCAGTTAGATTGATGCACTAATTCGACGAACTACATTGATTAAGAAGAGAAATGGTATATAATAGACCTAGATCCTTAATCGTTAACATTAAACCTTAAACCATAAACACTAAACCCACTACGCCAAAAATGACATTTAACAGCGCCACTTTTACAGCGCTTGCTAAACACAAGCGCTGTTGTAAATATATTTTAAAAATAACGGAGCCTTTTACAGCGCTTTTGTTCACAAGCGCTGTTGTAGGTCATATAACGTTTGCGCATAACGTTATAAGGCTTTTACAGCGCTTGTCAAAAAAGCGCTGTAAAATGAAGCGCTTTCGCGTATCAGTTACAACTCTTTTTTCACAAGCGCTGTAAACACATGCGCTTTCAAATATTTGAACTACCTAATACAGCGCTTTTTGCACAAGCGCTGTAAAATACATGCGCTTTCATTGAATTTAACTACCTATTACATCGCTTTTTTCACAAGCGCTGTAAACTACATCTTTCAAATAATTATATACATTGGAAACCCTCATATCCTCTACATCTTTCAAATAATTATATACGTTGGGAACCCTAATATCTTCTACGTACTGTGCGGCCATCTACGTTGTCTCAGGTATTTTTTACACATGACCTGTTATGTTTTGAAATTGTCAAAAATTGTCAAAAACTCATACCACATGTTTTGTTCTGTTTTGAAATTGTTAGTTGATATTGGTTTCTTTTTGAAACTTGTTGATATGTTTTGAAAGCTTATTATTTTTGTAACTGCATTTATATAGGTGGTATAATATGGATAGGAAATGGATGTCAGCCAATCGATTGTCAAAAGAGTATGAAATTTGAGTGAAGGAGTTTGTTGAGTTTGCAGTGAAGAATGCAAAAGATCCAAATAGAGTAGTTTGTCCTTGTTTAAAATGTTGTTTTGGAAAACGTGTTAGGGAAGATGAATTAGAAGGACATCTAGTATGTAATGGAATTGATCAAAGCTACACTCGTTGGATAAGACATTGTGAGAAAAAAAAAAGGAAACATTAATTTTGAGAATAGTTCGACATATGCTTCAACTGACTTCGATACAGATACATATGAGCCAGACCGAGTGGATGAGATCGCAAAAGCAGTTGAAGAAGATCTTCGAGATTGTCCTAAAATGTTTGAAAGTTTGTTGAGTGATGCAGAGAAAGAATTATATAATGGTTGTACTAAATTCACAAGACTGTCGGCGATATTAAAGTTGTACAACTTAAAAGCGAGTAATGGATGGTCTGATAAAAGCTATACAAAATTATTAACACTCATAAAAGATATGTTGCCAAATGATAATGAACTTCCTAGTCGAAGCTACGAGGCTAAACGAATTTTGTGTTCTATTGGAATGAGTTACGAAAGGATTCATGCGTGTCCTAATGATTGCATTTTATTTCGAAACGAATATGAACTATTTCAGGCGTGTCCGAAATGCAATGTCTCTCGATATAAGAAGAAAGAATCTACTCCAGCAAAAGTCGTGTGGTATTTTCCTATAATACCAAGATTTAGGCGCATGTATCGCAGTGAAGAAGATTCAAAACACTTGACATGGCATGCAGATGAAAGAATTAGAGATGGAATGTTTCGACACCCTGCAGATTCCCCACAATGGGCAAAAATTGATCACGAGTATCCTGAATTCGGAATAGAGTCCAGAAATCTAAGACTTGCACTTTCTACTGATGGAATGAATCCACATGGTCTTCAAAGCATCTCACATAGCACGTGGCCTGTGATTTTGGTAATATATAACCTACCTCCATGGTTATGTATGAAGCGTAAGTTTATGATGTTGTCTCTGTTAATTTCTGGACCCAAACAACCGGGGAATGATATCGACGTATACTTGACTCCTCTAATCGAAGATTTAAAAAGTATGTGGGAGACAGGTGTGGAAGTTTATGATAGGTATAAGAAAGAATGTTTCAATTTGAGGGCTATGTTGTTCGGCACAATTAATGATTTTCCAGCATATGGTAATTTATCAGGATATAACATTAAAGGTCAGTGTGCATGTTCTATATGTGAAGAGAGTACAAATTGGATGCGGTTGAAACATTGTAAGAAGAATGTGTTTCTTGGACATCATGGATTTTTACCTTATAGTCATCAGTATCGTGGGTGGAGAAATGCATTCAAAGGAAAATCAGAGGAAGGTAAAGCTCCTTTAGCACCGACTGGATATCAAATACTTGAAAAAGTACAAGGTTTGACCAATAAATTTGGCAAACCTTTTCCGGGAGAGCTGGTCAAAACTGGGTGGAAGAAAAAGTCAATTTTCTTTGAATTGCCATATTCGAAGTCATTGTATATAAGACATTTCCTCGATGTGATGCATATTGAAAAAAATGTATTTGATAGTGTTATTGGTACGTTACTCAATGTTCCAGGAAATTCTAAAGATTGCGTCAACGCAAGATTGGACTTGGTCGATATGGGAATAAGAAATGAATTGGCTCCAGTAAAGAAAGGAAATCGCACGTATCTACCTCCAGCCGCTCATACTCTATCTAGAAAGGAAAAAATTGTTTTATGTAAATTTCTAGACGAAGTTAAAGTTCCAGAAGGATACTCTTCGAACATTAAAAATTTGGTTTGTATGAAAGACCTCAAGTTAAAAGGTTTGAAGACCCATGATTGTCATATTCTAATGGAGCATTTGCTACCAATAGGTATACGTTCCATTTTACCTGAAAAAGTTCGACTAGCCTTAACTAGATTATGTTTCTTCTTCAGGGAAATTTGTAGGAAAGTGATCGACCCTCAGAAATTACCGACATTGCAAAGGGAAATTGTTGTTACTTTGTGTGAGCTTGAAATGTATTTCCCACCATCGTTTTTTGATATAATGGTTCACCTTACTATTCATCTGGTTAAGGAGACACAACTTTGTGGGCCAACTTATATGAGATGGATGTATCCGATAGAACGATATATGAAAATATTAAAAGGGTACGTAAAAAGTAGAAGTCGACCAAAAGGTTGTATTGCTGAACGATACATTGTTGAAGAGGCTGCTGAATTTTGTACTGAATATCTGTCCAATGTTGAATCCATAAGGCTTCCCATGTCTCGTCATTCGGGAAGAATATCAGGAGAAGGGATAATTGGAAGGAGACTACTGACTATATCAAGGACAGAATGGGAGGAGGCATAATTGTATGTTCTGCACAATGATGATGAGGTTCAACCGTATGTTACAATACACATGGATCAGTTATCGCGTTTGAACATGAATAGGAATCAAAATTGGATAACTCGAGAGCACAATCAAAGTTTTATAACATGGTTAAAAAATCACATAAAGTCAAAATTTGATATAGACCCCGGATCAATTTCAAATAGATTGAGGTGGCTAGCAAATGGTCCGAGCTTACATGTCTTTTCTTACACTGGTTATGTTATTAACGGCTACACATTTTTATACCAAAGAACAAGATGATCAGACCACTATGCAAAATAGTGGAGTCACTCTCGTAGCTGAAGCGATGCATGTCTCAAGTGCAAAAGACAAAAACCCAATATATGCAAATCTATCATATTTTGGGGTTATCGAGCGCATATGGGAGTTAGACTACACAATGTTTCGTGTTCCCATATTTGGTTGCAAGTGGGTCGATAATAATAATGGTGTTCGGATTGATGAGTCATGATTCTTGCTTGTCAATTTTAATAGGGTGGGATACAAAGACGAGCCTTTTATTTTAGCGTCGCAAGCTCAACAAGTGTTTTATGTCACTGATCCTTCTAATGATAAATGGTATGTTGTCCTATCGACCAATAAAATAAGTGATGATAACAATAATGATGAAGATGTTGGTAATGATCTTTTATTTGCAACATCACAACAACCACATGAAATTGATTCAACTGATGATGGTTTATATCTTAGAGATGATCATGACGAGGGAATTTGGATTAATCCATCGTTTCGTATTGTAAATGGACAAACAAATGTAAATGCCACTAGGAAAAGAAGAAGGGCATCTTAATGTATATGTTTAATTGTTTTATATAAGCCATGCATGTAATCTGAATTATTGTGATAAATATGAATATAATCTGAATTATTGTGATAAATATGCATGTAATTTGAATTATTGTGATAAATATGCATGTAATTTGAATTGAGTGTTTTATAATAATATGGCAGAATAGCAACAGATTTCATATCAGAAGCTTTTGGAATCAAACCATACATACCAGCATATTGGGATCCTAGTTATAACATCTCACAGTTTGCTACTAATGTCACTTATATAATGTAAATTAAGTGCCAAATAAGCGCTGTAAAATACTGTTCTAAAAATAAAATAAAGAGACCTTTTACAACGCTTATTTGAACAAGCGTTGTAAACGGGTTTTATATATAACATAATAAAACAATGAGGTCTTTTACAGCACTTATTAGGAAAAGCGCTGTAAAAGAGCCTTTTAAAAAATTAAATAAGGACGCCTTTTACAGCGCTTTTCAAACAACACTTTTTAAACAAGCGCTGTAAAAGGGTTATAAAAAAGCGCCGTAAAAGGGTTACGTATATATAACAGTAACCGCTTCAGTTTCCTCTTCATTACGTAAACTACACTATCATCTCAACCTTCATCGTTCTTCTCTTCTTTTGCAAACCCTATCATCCCGTCCATTACGAACCTTATTTCCACGATCATCTCCTTCATTTCGAACCTTATTTCCATCCAAGATCATCTATCCCATTTCACACAATATATTTTCATTGAAATACGTAACCCTCATTACGTAACCCTCTTTTTTATAACCCTTTTACAGCGCTTGTCCAAATAAGCGCTGTAAAATACTGTTCTAAAAATAAAATAAAGAGACCTTTTACAGCGCTTATTTGAACAAGCGCTGTAAACGAGTTTTATATATAACATAATAAAACAATGAGGTCTTTTACAACGCTTATTAGGAAAAGCGCTGTAAAAGAGCCTTTTAAAAAATTAAATAAGGACGCCTTTTACAGCGCTTTTCAAACAAGCGCTCTAAAAGGCCCAAGCCTTTTAGAGCGCTTTTTAAACAAGCGTTGTAAAAGGGTTATAAAAAAGCGCCGTAAAAGGGTTACGTATATATAACAGTAACCGCTTCAGTTTCCTCTTCATTACGTAAACTACACTATCATCTCAACCTTCATCGTTCTTCTCTTCTTTTGCAAACCCTATCATCCCGTCCATTACGAACCTTATTTCCACGATCATCTCCTTCATTTCGAACCTTATTTCCATCCAAGATCATCTATCCCATTTCACACAATATATTTTCATTGAAATACGTAACCCTCATTACGTATTTCTTCAATACTGTATTTTTGTGAACCATATTTCTGTGAACTTTCTACGTTCCCTCTTTTCTTCACATTTCATCTTTCTTCGAACCATTATTCAGGTATTGATGTTATTAATTTTTTGTAATCATTAAAATTCATGTTGAGCTTGTTTAAGATATACTGATACATGTTGAGCTTGTTTATAATAATGCATGATGCATGTTGAGCTTGTTGATGTTATACTAAACTGCATGTTGAACTTGTTGTAGTTAAATGGATACAAACAAAGATATAGAATGTCAAAATGAAGAAGTTGGCACCTCTAAGACTTATGAAAAAGAAGTCAAACGTGGTACAACTATCATGCAAAAAGTCATTAAAGCAAGGAGTAATGGCATTAAATTTGAGGTATACTATACTCTGTTTGTTGTGTGTTTTTTAGCTTTTTTTAGGGTTTAGGGCATGTACTTACTATATGAGTTTATTAGGTTGGCTGGAATGAGAGTGGTCAGCCAATTGACCCCAACAACTCTATGTTTGTAAGCTATATTGGGGCTGTTGTTCGTCAAAATGTCCCAATTACAAATGACAATTGGAGAGATAAGGCGTTGAAGGATACCAAAGATATTATATGGAATGACATTCAAGTAAATTTTTTGATCCACTCTTTTGTCATTTATAATTTTTTTTTCTGTAAAATACTTTACTTATAATTTTTTTCAATGCAGACGACTTTGTTCTTGATGAGGGACGGAAGTCTTATGTTTTGAGAGTTGCTGGAAAGATCCATCGTGGATTTAGATTCCATCTCTCAAATTTCTATCTAAAAGATAGAGAAGGAAACACAAGTGCTGAACCTCCAAAAATATATCAACATTATATATCAAAGGATGAATGGAGAGCATTTGTTTCCCAACGTTCTGACCCCGCGTTTGTCGTAAGTGATTAATTTATTAGCATTTGTGTTTTATTATTCATATTTGTAGCGTATTTTAAATTTTTATACAATTGCTATTTTTTTATATAGAATATTAGTAAGGCAAATCGCGAACGGGCAAGCAATCCAAAACACCCATACAAGAAATCACGTATGGGATATGCACGCCTTGATCAACAACTTGTAAGTAATTAAACATCACTTTTATATAATGAAGTAATTTGTATTATAAACTATAGTGTGTAACTAATTTGCATTATTTTGTTTATGATTTTAACCAATAGAGAAAAGACACCCAAGCCGATCAACCCTTGGATCGTCATATCTTATGGAAGGAAGCGCATGTTAACAAAGACGGAGTGGTTGATAATGAAAATGTCAAAAAAGTTGTAGAACTTTGTGTAAGTATATTATCACTTTAATATTTTTTAATATTGTATTTTAAAAATGCTATTGAACTTATCTTTTTAATGTTACATGTACTTTAGGAAATTATTGAACAAAGTTCTGAAAATCCAGAGGGCAACAAGGATACTTGCAGGGACATTCTTGGTAAAGTGTTTAATGTCCCTGAGTATTCCGGTCGAGTTATGGGGAAAGAATTTGGCGTAACTCCCAAAAGCTTTTTTCCTCAAGAGAAGCGCCAAAAACCTGCCAACGAGGAAGTATTAGAGAAGCTTAGAATCCTATTAGAGCAAGTGGCACTCTTGGTGAATACGAATAAAGACAAGCAACTTTCGGATCAGCTCCAACCTGAAATACAAATGGAGAGTGAAACCGCGAGTTGCAACGTTGGTTTGAAAAGTATTCCTGAGGTAATTAATTACTTACTTGCTTATGTAATTACTTATGTATTAAACAAACTTATATATTAACCGTACTTATGTTTTAACTATTGATTTAGGGTGTCACTACATGTGTCCTATACTTGTCCTCGCCTACTCAACGGAAGGTGGGAAAAGGAATATTGTACAATACTTCGGGAGAAGTATTGCACAATATTCCGATCCCCGTGGGCCATGTCAAAGTATCGCCTACTATTGCTTTCGAACCAACTACACCGTTGCCCATACCGGACAACAATGGAGATATGCAGTTCTTAAGCGACGCTATTGGTAGTTATGTGACATGGCCCACAAACCTTGTTGCCCTCGAAAAAAAGATTCTCATAAACAAATCAGTTACATCTCCCGAAAAGGTTTGTCACATTTATTGCCTAAGGTTTGTCATTTTTTCAGATTCAATAAACTAACATTTTACATCAATTTTGTAGGTCCAAATAAATAAACCACCCCTACAACAAAAAAAAGGCAGCAAACCTCAAAAATTGGAGGTTAATAGAGCTGCCAAATCACAAAGGTCGGAGGGTAATAAAGCTGCCAAACTTACAGCAACAAAAAAACTGGATCGGGGAAAATTGGTCGCTGCTGCTGCTGCTCCTAATAAAAGTCAGCCACGCCTTGGTAAATACGGGGCGTGTCTTGACATCGAAATAAAAAGGAGCATGGGCAGCATCAACGATTCGCCCATCGTACACATGAATAGACCTAAGCCCTTAAACCATAAAACCTAAACCCTAAACCCTAATCCCTTAACCTAGTAAAGACCAAATTAACCTAAAATATTAATTTATTGAGACTTGTGTACTTATTGGACAAATTACATATATAAGAACTAAAATTGACACAAAGAAACATAACAAAAACAATAATGACCAAAAATTATGCACTTATTTGACGAACTACATTGATGAAGAAACAAAATGGACTAGATATGACCTAGACCCTTAACCCTAAACCATAAACCCGAACCGCAAAACCCTAAACCTAAACCCTAAAACCTAAAACCTAAACCCTAAACCCTAAACCATAAACCTAAACCCTAAACCCTAAAACCTAAACCAAAAACCTAAAACCTAAAACCTAAAACCTAAAACCTAAAACCTAAAACCTAAACCTAAAACCTAAACCTAAAACTAAAACCTAAAACCTAAACCTAAAACCTAAAACCTAAAACCTAAAACCTAAACCTAAAACCTAAAACCTAAAACCTAAAACCTAAAACCTAAACCTAAAACCTAAAACAAAACCTAAACCTCTAAAACCTAAAACCTAAAACCTAAAACCTAAACCTAAAACCTAAAACCTAACCTAAACCCTCTAATTTCTTAAACCTAGTAAAGACCAAAATGACCTAAATATTAAATGCATTTTGATATTGTTTCTTATGGACGGACAATAATGAATAGACCTAGAATACACCTAGTAAATAAACAAAATGACCTAAAATCTATATCTATTGAGAATTTTGCTTTTAATTATATCATGAAATACATTGGTTAAAACCAAAATGGACTAGAATAGACCTAGGCCCTTAAACCATAAAAACCTAAACCCTAAACCCTAATCCCTTAACCTATTAAAGACCAAATTAACCTAAAAATATTAATTTATTGAGACTTTTGTACTTATTGGACAAACTACATATATAAGAACTAAAATTGACGAAAAGAAACATAACAAAAACAATAATGACCTAAAATTATGCACTTATTCGACGAACTACAATGATTAAGAAACAAAATGGACTAGATATGACCTAGACCCTTAACCCTAAACCATAAACCTGAACCGCAAAACCCTTAAGCCTAAACCCTAAACCCTAAACCTTCAACCATAAACACTAAAACCAAACACCTAAGACCAAAATGACCTTAATCTTAACAAAACACCTAAACCCTAAACCATAAACCCGAAACGCAAAACACTAAACCGCAAACCCTAAACCCAAACCGTAAACGCTTAACCCTAAACCCTAAACCTTAAACCCTGAACCCAAAACCTTAAACCCTAAACCCTAAATCCTAAAACCTAAAATCTAAATCAAGTGACACTTTTTTACTAATAGGTTGAACTACATTGATTAACAACTAAAATGGACAACAACAAAAAAACATAACATATTCCACAATGACCTAAAATTTTAATATATTGAATCTTTTGCACTTATTTATTAGACGAACTATAGTGTTTTAGAAACAAAATGGACTAGATTCCACCTAGTAAACAACAAAATAACCTAAAATCTATTTCCATTGAGAATTATGCTTTTAATTATATCATGAAATACATTGGTTAAAACCGAAATGGACTAGAATAGACCTAGGCCCTTAAACCATAAAACCTAACCCCTAAACCCTAATCCCTTAACCTAGTAAAGACCAAATTAACCTAAAATATTAATTTATTAAGACCTTTGTATATTCGAACCAATAAGCAATCGCACCAAATATATAAAACTAAAATTGACAGAATGAACATAACAAAAACAATAATGACTAAAATTATGCACTTATTCGACGAACTACTATGATTAAGAAACAAAATGGACAGATATGACCTAGACCCTTAACCCAAAACCCTAAACCCTAAACCATAAACCCTAAACCCTAAACATAAACCTAAACCCTAAACCCTAAACCTCTACCCTAACACTGAAACCAAACACCTAAGACCAAAATGACGTTAATCTTATACCTAACCTAAATGAAAGAACTGAAATGGAAAAAAAAATATATCAAAAACCAAAACGTCCTAAATCTAAATCAAGTGCACTTTTGCACTAATAGGTTGAACTACATTGATAACAACAAAAATGGACAACAAAAAAAAAATTGACAGAAAGAACATAACAACAACAAAAAATGACCTAAAATCAAAATCTAGTAAACCTTATGCACTTATTCGACAAACTACATTGATTAAGAAACAAAATGGACTAGATATGACCTAGACCCTTAACCCATAACCATAATACCGAACCGCAAAACACTGAACCTAAACCTAAACCCTAAACCTTAAAACCTAAAACCTAAAACCTAAACCCTAATTCTTAAATCTAGTAAAGACCAAAATGACTAAAAAATTATGCATTTTGACTTTTGTTGTTATGGGACGAACTACGATGAATAGACCAAGAATACACCTAGTAAATAACAAAATGACTAAAATCTATATCCATTGAGAATTTTGCTTTTATTACACGAACTACATTGATTAAGAACCAAAAAGGACTAGATATGACCTAGACGCTTAACCCTTAACCATAACCCGAAACGCAAAACACTAAACCCTAACCCAAACCTAAACCCTAAAACCTAAAACCTAAAACCTAAACCTAAACCTAAACCTAAAACCTAAACCTAAACCCTAAACCCTAACCCTAAACCTTAAACCTTAAACCCAAAACCATAAACCCTAAACATAAACCCTTAACCCTAAACCTTAAACCTAAACCTAAAACCTAAACCATAAAACCTAAAACCTAAAACTAAAACTAAACCTAAAACCTAAAACCTAAAACTAAAACCTAAAACCTAAAACCTAAAACCTAAAACCTAAACCTAAACCTAAAACCTAAAACCTAAAACCAAAAACCAAAATCCTAAAACCAAACATCGAAGACCAAATCCTAAAACCTAAAATCTAAATCAGTGACCCTTTTGCACTAATAGGTTGATTACATTGATTAACAACTAAATGGACATAAAACAAAAACATAACAAATTTCACAATGACCTGAAATTTAATATATTGAATCTTTTGCACTTATTAGACGAACTTACTGTTTTAGAAACAAAATGGATTAGATTCCACCTAGTAACAACAAACGACCTAAAATCTATATCCATTGAGAATTATGCTTTTAATATATCATGAAATACATTGGTTAAAACAAAAATGGACTAGAATAGACCTAGGCCCTTAAACCATAAACCTAACCCTATACCCTAATCCCTTAATCTAGTAAGACCAAAATAACCTAAAATATTTATTTATTGAGACTTTTGTACTTATTGGACAAACTCCATATATAAGAACTAAAATTTTAGAAAGAAACATAACAAAAAGAAATGACCTAAATCAAAATCTAGTAACACTTATGCACTTATTCGACGAACTACATTGATTAAGAAACAAAATGGACTAGATATGACCTAGACCCTTAACCCTAAACCATGGCCCGAAACGCAAAACACTAAACGTAAAGCCAAACCCTAGACACTAAACCCTAAATCAAATAACCATAAACCATAAACCATAAACCATAAACCATAAACAAAACCTAAACATAACCATAAACCATAAACATAAACATAAACCATAACCATAAACCATAACCAAAACCAAACATAAACCATAAACCATAAACCATAAACTAAACCATAAACCATAAACCATAAACCATAAACCATAAACCATAAACCATACAACATAAACCATTAAACCATAAACCATAAACCATAAACCATAAACCATAAAACATAAACCATAAACCATAAACATAAACCAAAACCATAAACCATAAACCATACACATAACCAAACCATAAACCATAAAACCCTCAACCCTAAAACCCTAAATCTAACCCTATATCCTAACCGTAAACCCTAAACTCTAAAACTTAAACCTAAAACCAAAAACCAAATCCTAAAACAACCGAAAAGCGCTTTTCATTTCAAATAAATAATTTACAGCGTTTAAAAAAAAAAAACACATTTTACACCGCCTTTTTAAATAGGCTGTAAAACTATTTAACAAAAGCTCTTAAAAATGAAACCCATATATGAAAATATGGGTGGGCATTTACAGCGCTTTTTAGAGAAAGCGCTGAAAATGAAGACCCGTATATGAAATTATGGGTGGCATTTTACAGCGCTTTTTAGAGAAGCGCTGTAAAATGCAGACCCATATATGAAAATTAGGGTGGGACCTATTTACAGTGTATAAGTTAAAGCGCTCTAAAGTCGACCCATACAAAAAAACACATAAAATAACTGGAGGTAGCAATGTTACGCGAACTTCTTTTGAAGAAGCGCCTGTAGAAATAGTGCATAAAATAAGCGTCGCAAGTATATAATACAACTATATAGATCTGTTATTTAGCGCTTTAAAAGCGTCGTCTGTTCATTATCACAGCGGCATCGATCACCACAGCACCGTGTTTTTTTGAAAAAAAGCCGCTGATAAATGGACTAAAAAAAACGTGCTATAATAATGCAGTTTTTTGCTGAAAAGTGAATCTAAAATCCTAACGGACTAAATCCCTAAAACCTAAGAAAGACAGAAAATGAACCTAAAAATATTATAATGCATTAACTTTTTGTACTTATTGGACACTGAACTACAAATGATAGTAACAAATAATTAGTAACGAAAAAGAACATCAAAAAACAAAATATAACCAAAAATCTAAAAACCAGTTGATTGATGGCGATAATTCGAACGAACTACATTGCTTAAGAAGAGAAATGGTCTAATAAGACCCTAGATCCTTAATCGTTAAACACTCTAACCTTAAAACCATAAATCACTTAAAACCCAAATAACTTTATCCTAAGTAAAGCGAAAATGACCTTAGGAAATATTAATGCATTGAGAATTTCTAAACTTTTGGACGATACTCACATGAATAAGAACATAGACATGGACTAAAAGAAACATATAATAACCAAAATACCTAAAATTCTAATCCATGAGGATTATACACCTATTCGAACGGAACTAATTTATAAGAACCAAAATGAAACTAGAATAGACCAGCCCTAAACCATCTTTAATGCTTAAATCCCAAACCCTAAACCCATAAAATGCAATAAGAACTAACCATAGCCGTTAACCCAAACCTAAACCCGAAACAAAAACACAATCCTAAAGCCTAACCCTAAACCATAAACCTTAAACCATATACCCTAAACCCTAACCCCTAAACAAGGACTTAAAACCCTAAACCTATAACCTATACTCTATAATCCCATACCCTATAACCCTATACCTAAACCCAAACCTAAACAACTAAAACCTTAAAACCAAATACCTAAAACCTAAACTAAACCTAAAACCAAACCTAAACTAACCCTAAACAAAACCTTAAACAACCTAAAACTAAACGTACTAAAACCTAAACAAACCCAAAACCAACCACGAACCTAAAGACCTACCTACCTAAACACTAAAAACCAAGCTAAAACCTAAAACGCTAAAACACTAAAACCTAAAACCTAAAACATAAAAACCCTAACAACCTAAACACCTTAAACTACCTACTAAATAACCTAAAACCTAAACCTAAAACCTAAAACCTAAACCTATAACCAACAACCCTTAATACCTAAAATCACTAAAACCTAAATCCTCAAAACCTAAACGCTCAACCACCCTTAACTAAAACCTCAAAACGCTAAAACTAAAACCACTACAAATACCTACAACCTAAAACCTAAAACCAGATAAAAATCTCTAGAGGCACCTTATACATAACCTTAAAATCCAATACCAGACAAATTCCAAAAATTGAAATCACTGACAGACATTAAATCCCAAAAACCACTACTTTCCCTGAAACCTCTCCTCCTTATATACTCAAAAAGCTACCATAGGATCGACATAACTATTAATCTGCTGCCACTTTTACTCTGTACTTACTTGGACCATCCCCCAACTGATTTAAGAAATAAAGGTGCATCCACAAAAGGCATACGGATATCATACAACCTCAAAGGCCCAATTCAGACACAAAACTCATAGAAACAAGTTAAGCATTTGATGCTCACCTATCATCAAAACAGATACTACATTTGAATTAAGGAAGAGAAACTAGGTCCATATAAACCTAGATCTCTAATCGTTAACACAAATCCTAAACCAAAACAAGGAAAACTCCGAATATAGCCATCGTTAACTTAGGAACATCGACGAAGAATGTAGCCTTAAGATTATTAATTTAAGCGTCATTGAGCAGCTTAAAGTTCCAGTAAAATTTCACCAATTTCTGTATTAGCATCATTAGGAACCATTTCGCCAGTTCAAAACAACTGCAATATGCAATTAGATACATATGATTATCCCAACTTTACCTATATGCGACTATGAAGTAAAGACTGAAACACTGAACAATACAAATTACAGTCCAACATCATATCAACAAAACCACAAAGAATACACCATAAAATATCTTCAACCACTAAATCCTAAATAGGCTCCTCTCGCTACTGATTAAAGAAGCACAGCACCTACAACGGAGGTAGGAGAAAGAGCAGAAGCCATACTTCAAACGATTACATAAACATTTTCCCAAGGAGACGTCAATTTATTGGATTTAAGTATGATATGTTCCTTTAATCTTAACATAATGTTAAGTGTCAGCGGTGATATATCAGTTAGTAGATCGTTTCTCCAATATAGAGTTTTTGAAACAGTCGGCCATATCTCAACTCTGTCAAGGGTCAATAATTGAATACCCTTTAGAGGGACTCACTTGAACTTATTTGCGGTCATTCTAACCTTTGTGTCTAGGTCACTGGTATGTGAGACAACTCACACGCTAATTAGCAAGCGCTTTCATTACAAATCCAATTGTTTCTATGGTTTGGGTTCTAATATTCAAATAGGGTTTTATGTTTAGTCGACTATAAACGGAAATCTAAGGGATCATCAATGTCGTCTGTGCATAATCCTTTCTTTAGCTGTACTATTTTGGGGCCCTCCTATGACATCGATATGACAATCTATCTTAATCATAGTGTTAAATATACTCGAAATGTGAAACTCCAGTAGCATCGTTTCAAATTGAACTTCTACACTTTTGTTATCATATTTGGAGTTCTTTCGCGCTTTTGATCTATGTTATATCTTTTGGTAGAAAGAAATCTGGCTTATCATTACTTATCCTAATCATATGTAGTTACTCAATAAGTTAACCTTAAATGCAATCATTCAAATTCGCATTAATTATTGAAAATTGTACACTATAATATGTGTCTTTCTTAAGTTTCATGGTTCAAGTGGGAAAAATTCTTTAATATGAGAGTTTTAGTCTTAACCGGCTCTTTTTTTATTGAACTTAGGTTCCATACCAAACTTACTTACAACCAATTTCAGGGTATAATAGTGAAAGGGTACTATTACATCTCTAGTTGTCAACTTTCACATATTCACAGCTTGTTTCATTTGTAGATTCTTTTGGATTTTGATTTTTAAAGAAATCACATTATTAGGTTTTTATCAGGAATTTAGGTTTTAGGTTATTTAGGTTTAGGCTAATTTAGAGTTTTAGGGTTTAGGTTTTTAGGTTTTAAGCTTTTAGGTATGGTAGGGTTTCAAGGTTTAGGCTTTAGTTTTTAGGTTTTATTATATTGGATTGGTTTAGCGTTTCAGTTTAGGGTTTCTTATGTTTTAGTTTTGAGGTTTTATGGTTTAGTTTAGGTGTTTACGGTTATTAAAGGTTTTTGGTTAGGTTCTTTAGTTTTAGTTTTCAGGTTTAGGTTTTAGGACGTTTTAGTTTAGGGTTTAGGTTTGTTTAGGTTTAGGTTTTTATGGTTTTAGGTTTTTAGCGTCTTCTAAGAAAGGCTTTAGGTTTTACAATTAACAAGGAATTTTTATAGGTTATTAGGTGTTTATCATAAAAGCCGTTCTCTAAGGTTTTACAGTCTTCTTTACCGTGTACTTCTAGGCTTCCCAGGGTTATCATTGTCAATATCAGGGTATATGGGTGTGTATAAAGTAGGTAAGGTTAATTATGCTGAATTACTCGCTGTTTAGCAGGTTAGGAATAGGATTAGGAGTAACTCACCTATAGGTGTAACTTTGAGTTTTAAGGTTTTAAGGTTGGTGTTAGGTAGATTGATTTCAGTGGTTTGTCTTTTCGATTTGACGGCAAGCGTCTCTTTTCTTATGGCGTTTTGAACGTTTACGGGTTAACTAGATCCTACCGGTTTGTCCAATTTCATTTTTAGGTTTAGGGTCTTGGGGGATTTTTTGTAGGATAAAGGTTAAGGGCTTAGGTTCTTGATTTGCTAACGTTCATTTCTTTGACGGTTTTAATTAAACGTGTATTTCGCCCGAATAAGTGGTGTTAATAAATAGCGGTCCTCCATTGGGTATACCGGTAGTTCTGCTGTGTTCCATGTCACCGAGTCGTGGAACTGGATCTTTGCCATGTCATTTCCTCGGTTACCCTTGATATGTTTCTATTGGTTTGGTTCCATCCCCACGGTGCTCTCATTGTTCTCATCCTTGACTGCACTTGGGCCTCGCGTCTTTCGCGCTCCCCAATAATTTAAAAAATCTCCATGCATTAATTTTCTAAGGTCAATTTTCGTCTTTACTTAGGATAAGGTATTAGGGTTATAAGTGTAGGTTAAGGTTAGTGTTAACGATTAGAGTGCCATCTACTGGCCTTTGCCTCCACCCTACATCTTACATCCCCTCCTCTTCTTGCCAATCATGAGTTCGTCGATTAATCGCACTCAATCTACTCCGTTTAGATCTTTGGTATTTTGTTCTTTCTCTCGATCCCGTGCCTTTCTTTCTGGCTACTATTTATTTCTTATCTCATTGTAAAGCCTTCCTGCTCCTTCCCGATCCAAACATAAGGCATCACAAACGGCTCATCGCTATAATGCATTATATATTAGGTCATTTCGTCTTTTATGGTTTTAGGGATAGAGTTTTAGGTTTAAGAGGGACCTCACTCCGCTGCGAAAACTGCATTATAGCACTTTTTAATCCATTACAGCGCTTTTTTTCAAAAAACAAGCGCTGTGGAATGACGCCTTGTAAAGAATACAACAAACGCTTTGGAAAAGCGCTATAAGACTGGTAAATAAACGCCGCGCTTGTTTGCACTTTTTACAGCGCTTCTTTCAAAAA
>PGTU02010569.1:0-11704 GCA_002896215.2 Cicer echinospermum | reverse complement strand
TTAGGTAATTTTATTATATGAAGTTGATTTTGATGCACCTCCATAATATATCGAACGATTTTATATCTATGTAAAAATTTATATAGATGATCTCATATGGTAAAATCTTCCAATCCAACAGTCAAATTTAGAAAATATGTACCAACTAAAATGTTATTGAATGATGTAACGTTGAAGTAATATTCTATCAGTATAATTTGATCTCCTATCGTATAAGGCAAGTTCTATGGTATGATAAAAAAAGAGTGTGCATCGGTATTATTAATTTGTTTAATGGACATTACTATAATATAAATTAAGAATTTTAGTACATTTACCTACTCAATTTTGACCACAATAATTAAATAAATTATTTTCATAATGAAAAATTTAATTTTAAAATTAAAATCATAAAAAATATTATTATATTTTATTATTACTTTCCATGAAGATTATGAACCTAATCTAGCGAACAAGCACCACATATACAAGTTAGAGAAGTGCTAAAAAATCAATTTAATTCAAATTGAATAGTAAAAACTAAATGGATTATTAAGTTATATTCATTCTTTTATCTAACTTCAAAAAGACATTATTCACCTTCGATTAGATGCATAATCGAAATCAATTTGAGATGTGTCGAAGACGGAGAACGTAGATAGGAGATGACGATCAGAGATGACAAAGACATATTGTAGATGGAAAATAACATATTAGAAGAGATAAATATAAGATATAGATGTCGTACCAAATATAGATCAGATATGGTGTAGAACGACAAAGAGAGGCGATGCAAAACGACATAAAGAGACGATGCAGAATGGCAAAGAGACAATGAAGAACGCTTGAGAGAGAGAAGGGATGTAGAATGGAAGAGAGAGACGATGCAGCAAGACGATGCAGAATGAACGAGTGCGACAATGTAGAATGACAGAGAGAGACAATACATAACAATGGAGAGATAGAGTGCAACGAAGGAGAGAGGAGACTTAGGATGATTTAGTTTTACAGGATGTCATGACCATCTTCGATATGTAAGTAATATTAATTTATTTCTTACGTATATAAATAATGTGTTTCGAAATTGAATAATAATCACATTTATTTGGTAGTTTTTTACAAATTTTCCGCAGTCAAATGGGTCTACAGTGTCGAAAGCATAATCAAACAACATCACATGAATTCGCAATTAAGATTTAAATTTGTTTATAGAACTTAATTATATGCCTTTACACGATAATTTCATTACCGGTAGTATACTAATGCATAAATATTATTAGCGCGTACGAGATTGTATTTTATGTTGCGCTCTCGCATCAACACCTAAAATATATAATCACATGCGAATAGCGATATAGTACCGAATTGTGATTCATTGAGGAGAATTGTTAGTATGAATCAAATAGCCCGAATATCCGCGAATATTTTCATGCGCTAAGTTATTGATTTTCCATATTTACTGAATACTACACTTGTCTGCACTGTTGGACGGCTAAGGACGGATGCTAATGACCGGATAATAAAATAAATATGAAATAAAAGATAAATAATAAAATTATGATATAGGTCTATAGGTTGTAGTATGCCTACCACGATCCCGCCAAGTGTGACCTATCGAAAATAATAGCAATTAAGAGGAGGAAACCGGGATTTTATTAGTTGAAGTAAAGGAGTCTATTATAGTAAGTTAACAATTAATTAGTGTTAAAACGAACAGCAAGACTCTAACATATTTATTTAAAAGAAGAAGATAAGATAATGTAAAGCCAAATGTCAATTCACCAATTTACGAAATCTATATGATTCAAATCATTTGCACTCTGCATATTAGAATTTTAAAATTAATGATGTGATTCAAATAAACTACTATAGAGAAAACAACAATTATTTGATTTGATGAAGATGTATTCTAAGAGTGATAGTAGATGTAACAATTGAAAACTATTCTTTAGACATGTGGCAGAGGACAATTATGGAATATTGACAAAGCAGAAAAAGTAAGATTTTTATAACATTAGCAAAGGGAAAGAAGATTGAAGCACACATGTGTTACATTGATGAGGTAAAAGTAAGAGCATTAAAGATAGAAAGAAGAAAGAAATGAGAAGATGTAGGGCAATGAGGCAAAGCCTACCACACTTATTACAACAAACATTACATTAAGGAACATAAATTCAAATTTTCTAGTTTTTGAGTATAGAATGAAGAGCAGGCCAATCATCATGGATCCTCTTAATTCTACCACCAACAATAAAGTCACCACTAAGTGTGCCTGGGGCAACATTGATACGTGCATAGTAATCTCCTTTGAAAATGTAAGCTTCATTCTGAACATGAGAAGCAAAAGCAGCATCAATTCCAAATTCAAAGACTGTCCCAACCAAACTTTGAAAACCAGTGCCAATATACTTATTAGACTTAACAAGCTCAGATTGATAGTCTATACGAACATACTCATCACCTTTGAATAAGAAAACATCTTTTCCGGTGGACCTTATTCCAGCATCTATTCCATTTACAAGTTTAGTATTCTTGAGACTAGGAAACATATCCTTAATTGGAGTTTTATCTTTAAGTAATGTGAGGTTAACATAGTCTATTTTGCCACCATATTTTCCAGAGAAAATGTATGCTTCATTGTTATCACCATCAAAGGCACAATCTATTCCCTTTTCAAATTCAGTTCCGACGAGCATTGGGAATCCATCAGAAATATGCTTCGGCCCATGAATAGTTTTTTCCTTCTTGCCTCCAGGATTATAATTCACAACCACATACCTCTCTTTCACGAATATGTAACATTCATTGTGCACAGATGAACGGTATGCAGCATCTATGCTAAGATTTGACATTTTTCTTATTACAGATTTTTTTGTATGTGGATAACTTATACTAATATCATATGGATACCTCTCTTTATATACATGCTACCTATAATGTGAACACAAAATAATATATTAAACAATAAACTCTCCAAAACCACTATATGCGGATTCCTTTCTATCATGTGCTATAATACTATTTTATATATTTTCTAAAAATAACAGTTCAGTTCATGCATAACATTGTATTTTCTTATGATTTGATGTTATTGTGGTATTATGAACACCTCTTTTATCCAACAACGCTACATTGCTTATAATACTTAGAGGAATATTTCGAAAGTGGGCCTAATACCAAAATTAATGTATGCTAGGTTATTCGTGATGTGCATTATTCAAAATTTTGCAAGGATCGCTAGATACCAGGCTTTGGAAAGTTTACTAACTCAGTACCTCTAGTCATTCCACCTAGAGAATATGAATTTTTTGTATCGAGCTATGTGACACCCTAAACCTCAAAATAATATATATAATAATTCATATCATATTTTCTATAAAATTTGCAGCGGATAAATAAAAATATGTTTTCAAGAAAATAAAAACTTTAATTTTTATTTTAGGATATCACGTTTCTCAAAAATCAAAAGGAACACTTTAACTTCTTTACTCCATAGTGCAATCTCAATAAGCTTGAATTAAGTATAATTACTTGATTTAATTCTAAAAACCTACTAGTACTTATATGGTTTTCATACAAAAGTCGTTTCAAAATAAATAAGTAAAATACAAATTACAACCCTTATTCCCGGTATCACCTATCAGAGCGGAGTTCCTCTCAAACTTGAACTTCAAGACTTATTAACCTGTAACAACTGCGATTTCGCAAACGCAGGGCCAAGCCAGTCAAACACAAACAACGAAGGAGATGAGTTTCAAAATCATGTTAATAGTATAATATAAGTAAGAAGAACACGCAACAATCATAATAGACCGTATCATAATCACATTACGATATATCAAAATATTTAAGTAAATAGTATCATATTATATACATCAAATTCACTCAAGATAATCATCACATTATAATATGCATCAAATCATCTAAGAGTAATTATTATTACTTTTGAAACACATCAATCACCACAAAACAATCACAAGTAAATGCAATGCTATGCATGAGCTTAGACTCTACTTCACAATGTGGTACCATTCTAACTCTGAAGTTCTTTGTTAGGAGGCTTGATACTATGCCACCATCCCGGTGGACGGACAATTCAAATTGGCCCTGTCCTCATAGGTCATCTCAACTCAACCCGAGACACATATACGCGACAGTCGTGGTAAACGTGTGTTGCGTGGTAGCTCCCGACATTTGGAGTGCGACCTCCAAGTCACCTAGGAATTCCCCACCCGAATACCTCCAAGGTCTAACAATCTTGCCTTAAGGCTCGACAGCAGACCGCCACGATCAGGCTCATTCAGTTGTACTTCCCCGGAATCACTAGGCTTGTCAGGCCCTACCTATATGATGACAAAATAATCTCCACTTCACAAATTCACAATATTTTCTTCCCTCGTTGGTATATGATACTCCATTAATACCGTCATCTCAGACACAAATTGAAATCACAATATTCTCATCACAATTTATAACATCACTATAATTAATCACACATCATCAACATCATCACATAAACCCATCACAAATTTATAGAATCACTATCATCAATCATACAACAACACATATATATTCATCAGAAATTTATCACATCACCATTATTAATCATACATTATCATCATTACATATAATTATCACAACACATCTATTTTTATTATAACATCATTTAAGCTCATCTAATCAAACATATGCATAAAATTAATTCAACAACCAATATCACAATAATATCACACACCACACATTTAAAGAAATTAAATCAAATATCACAATAATATCAAATGTCACACATTTAACAAAATTAAATCAAATATCACAATAATATCAAATGCCACACATTCAGACAAATTAAATCAATCAACACCCTACAAATATTTCTATTATATATTTTAATCTCACAATTTCCATATTTTCACATTAATTAATTTATCCCTCAAAGGGCTACTGCCATACGTAGCGAGCCCCGGATGAATCGTTGGGAAATACGGTTTTCCCGTTCATCTCACAATATATTACACTCATGAATTCAAACGCTCTCTCACCCCTTACCTTATTTCGACGCTTTCATCTATGAATATGATTCAACGCCCAAACAGTCTTTGTTCTTTGACTCTTTGTCCTTCAATCGATCTAACTCGACAATTTATGGGTAAACGTCAAAAATAAATTATGAAGAGATATTCTAAAAAATTAAATTCGAAAATCGGTCAAAGAAAATTACCATAAATCAGAAAACCAATCAGTGGATAATATAGCCACTTTTCACACGGTCGTTTTGGCGTTGGTTTCACTCAAATCGGACTTACGGTGGAGAATAACGAATTTTACAAAAGGAGAAGTCGAGGTATTTTAGAGAGAAATTGGAGTTGTTAAAAATCTGAAAAATTATGTTTAATTGACTAACTAAATATAAGAAACAACATACTCAAATTTGGAGGAAAATGGAGAAAGTTTTCTGAAACAGTTATCGATCACTGCTGTCAATTGATAGGGTTATTGTTGTGTTTTCTCTTTGGTTTGATAGGGTTATTGTTGTGTTTTCTCTTTGGTTTGATAGGGTTATTGTTGTGTTTTCTCTTTGGTTTTACGGCTGCCCTTTCAACTCCCTTCCCTTTTTTTGTTGTTGTTTTATTTTATTAACAATTAGGGTTGGTAAAACCCAAATCCCTTTATTTATTTTTAAATAAAATCAATAATTACTAAAACTAATGTTTTAACATTTTTTAACATAATTTAATTATTAAATATTGCTAATATTTCCAAACTAATATTTTATAAAATAAAGTAATTAATCTTTTAAAATATATTAATAATCAAAACTCTCATATTCAAAATAATCACCCTAATGATACTTTTTGATAATATAAAATACTATCATTAAAATGCTATCATCATTAGAGAATATTCAAAATTATAAAATAAATACGTATAAAATTAACACTTTTATATTAATATCTAATGCTATATCTAAATATAATATAATCAAACAATATCATAATAAGTAGTTTAACCATATAGAGAGTTGAAATCAAACCACGAATATTACCACTATCTTCAAAGATTAATTATTATAAAATGAGTATATATATATATTATATTAAATATAGTTAGAATTAATAATATTAGATTAACGTAACATTTGATAAAAGTCAAAACGCAAAATAGATGATATATTAATTGGTGTGCGTATATATACGTAAAATCTGTATAAATCTTTTTCTTAAAATATATATACATCTATATACTATTATTTTTTTAACAAAAATATTATCAAATAATTATATATATTATTATTATACACTATGTAATCTTAGATATATAAAAACTACTTACATGCATAAAAAATCACCTATATTATCTGAAGAAGTAATCACAAAGTTTATTAATTCTATATTTTATAATAATTTTAACATCAAATTAATTATTTAAAATCCTATTTAATTAATAAAATAGTTTATCATAAAATTTAGGGTGTTACAAGCTACACCAATGGTACAAATTCAAATTGGAGTAAACTGCAACGATTTTGCCTTAGTCAATATGTGAGAAAATTCGATCATTGAAGCCTCCAATCAATGGTTCTCCAGATTTCCTCACATGACTACCAGCCACTGACGACCAATTTACTCTCAAATCAACTTATAATAACCTCGCAAACAATGATACCAATGTTGACTCGATAATATTGTTCAAGGAGGCTTAGAATAGTTTTTTATTGGCTCGTGATAAACATATTTGTAATGTTATTTTCAACACTAACTCTGTGACCCTCATCTCCGTCATTAAGAAAGATTATACTCAATTTACTACCTTTATTATCCTCCTCGAAAAGATTATTTTTTATATTGCATTAGACAAATTGAACTTACTCCCTTAGTTATTCTCTAAAAAAAGTAAATACATGTGTTCATTTTTTAGCTCAGTTTGAACTTACTCCCGCTTTCGTTTTTGTTAATATAATTCATTTTTTATAATATTAATAAAAAAGAGCTTAGTCTCTTTAAACAATTATTTTGTCGCCAATTTAAATTAGTTAAATCTATCTTGGTCAATAGATATTAAAGAATGACCAACGAATTAACAAAGTCTTATATTAGAGTTCATGTTGCGCTGGCTATATAAATTTATATATGTATTAAGTTTTTGGACTCGTAGTAAAAGATAGAGCAAATTATATTTTTAGTTCTTTTTGTTTGAATTAGTTTTAATATCGGTTTTTTTTTATATTTTTTTCCAACTAGTTTTTCTAAGTGATATTCTCTTTGTAATTTTAATTTTTATGTTATTATCCATTTATAAAAATGTATATTTTCGTTAATTCCATTAAAAATGGTTGTTATAGTACTGATGTGTGTATAACGGTGTTAATGTGACAAATTATAAAAGTAAGTAATTCAAAGATTTATTCTTTAATTATGGAAAAATATACTTAATCTCCTATAAGTTGTAATAAATTTTCTTCGATCTCAATCTTCATTGTTTACCTCTTCATCATCTCCCTCTTCACCATCTTTCTCTTTCACTTCATTTCTCAATTAAAAATCTTTATCTTTCTCAATTAAAAATACTCCACTTCTACCAAATACCAAGCACACAAGGTGTATTGTTTAATAATATCCGAGTTAATAAATATTTTTAATTGAGCCACATACATGGAGTGGATTTAAAGATGGAGTGAAATAGAAAGATGGTGAAAGGAGAAATTATAAAAAGGATAAAGATGAAATTGAAACTCAAAAAAAACTCGTTTAAACTTAAAGATTATAAGTATATTTTTCCAAAATTTAAAAATAATCTGTGAATCGTTTATTTTATAATTTGACACATTAAAATTTTATACACTTCTATTGCCATAGTAAATCATTGTGACTTTTTTAACAGGACGTAATAAAAATGATATTTTTTTTAACACACAGCATCATTGTTTAACCAGATATAAACATTATTAACCGCATATAGTCAACTCTAACATAAGACTTTGTTAATTGCCGGTCATTGTAATATCTATTCGACCAATGTATATTTAACTAATTAATTGTGCGACTTAATAATTGTTTAAAAAGGACCAAGCTCTTTCATTGCCTACTTTAAGATACCATCTTTAATATAAAATTTAAAAAGAAATAGATTAAAGACTTGAACGATGCATTAATTGGAGTAGAGTGTAGTTTTAATTGATTTTTAAAGTAAGTTAGCTTATATATAATCTTTTATTTTTTAGAAGTTTTATATATAGCATATAGTTAATAAATTATTATATATATATATATTATATATAGAATAATTTAAATATCATATTGATATAAAACTTTCTTCTAGAATTTTCAAATTAATGTTGCGTTAAAAAGATGTATACTTATGTTATAGATAGTAAAATTTTTACCACAAATCTAAAGATATTAATACATTTATAGTATATAATATATATTTATATTAATAATATGATCTTATGGCATAATCTTTCAATCCAACAATCAACTTTAGAAAATATGTACCAAGTAAAAGGTTATTAAATGGTGTAACATTGATGTAATATTACATATCTCAAATCTATCTTTTATGTTAGACTAAAAGGTGATTGTAAAAATCATTTCTAGGTTGAAAGGTGAATATTGTAATTTATCTAGGTGTGATCAAGACAAAAGGAGTGAAGGAGAACATTCTTGATTTTGAAGCACATAGTGAAAATCTCACAGTTGTGAAGACTAGATTAACCCGTGTTAGGTGAAACAATTATATATTGTTTTGTGAATTTCAATTTTCTTATCTCATTATTACACTCACTTTAGCACTGATCACATCGTGAAGTTTTTGTTGTTATTTCACTAACCAAAAACGTTCTCATTTGTTTGAAATTTAAAAAGGTGAATTTACCAATTCAAACTTCGATTTCTTGTAATTGACATGCTACAAACATTTATATAACCAGGTATATCACTCTAACATAAATCTTGTTAATTCGTTGAGCATTGTTTAAATCTATATTGACAAGTAGATTTAACTAATTTAAATTGGCGAATTGATAAATGTTTAAAGAGATAGATTAAGAAATGCACGATGCATTGATGTAGTTTAATTTTAATTAATTATTATTTTAAATATAGTATTCAGATATAACCTTTCTTTTTTAGAAGTAAGAATATATCATATAGTTAATAATCTATATATATATATATATATATATATATTATATATATATAATAATTTATATAATATAAAATTTTCTTTCTCGGTAGTATATATTCACAAATTTAATCGTAGGATTGAAATATAATATTTATACAATAGCTAAAGATTTACACAAATTTTAAAATATATTACACTATTCAATAACGTTTTACTCGATATATATTTTTCAAATTTGACAATTAGATTGAAAGTTTATATCAATTAGATTGAAAGTTACTCAAAAAGTTATTGAACGATGTAAAGTTGATGTAATATTTACATCAGTGTTAAATTAATATTCTCTCATTATGGCAAGTTCTATGGTATTATTATAAGAAAGTCTTTCGTACTATGAACATTTTGATCTAATATTCTCTCTAATTGTCCAGGTGGACATTATTATAATTTTTATTAAAGTTAACTAAATTATGAATTAAATCACTATCTGAGTCAATTTGATCATAGTAATTAAATAAATTGTTTTTATAATTTAATTAAAAATCATAAGATAATGTAAAGTCAAAAGCTCCATTCACCAATTTACCCGAAATCTATATGATTCAAATCATTTGTACTCTGAATATTAAAATTTTAAAATTAATGATGTGATTCAAATCAACTACTATAAAGAAAACAACAATTTTTTGATGAAGAATATATAATTAATATGATATGCATTCTAAGAGTGATAGTAGATGTAACAATTGAAAACTATTCCTTAGACATGTCGCAGAGGACAATTATCGAATATTGACAAAGCAGAAAAAGTAACATTTGTATAACATTAGCAAAACAACCATATGAATAGTGGCCATATTATCCACTTATTATTTTATGATTTAGGGTAAGTTTACTTGACTCAATTTTGAAATTGATCCTTTTAGAGTGTGTTCTCATAATTTATTTTGACGTTTATCCATAAAATGTCGAGTTAGATCGATTGAAGGACAAGGAGTCAAAGAACAAATGATTTTTTCATATGGGCTCGTATTAGCGTGTCAAAACGTCGAAATAAGGTAAATGGTAAGAGAGCGTTTGAATTCACGGTAAAGAGGAAAATGAGTGAGAGGATAAAGATGAAATTGAACCTCAGAGAAAACTGTTTAAAAGTAGAGGATCAACAAGTATATCTTTTCCAAAACAAAGAATCAATCTAAATATCGTTGTATCTTCATAATTGACACTAGTACCAACGTTATACACACTGCTGTCAAATAATAGCCGGTGTTGACGTATTTTAACAGAACTAATAAAAGTAATATTTTTTCAACTATATATAGAATACCGTTGTAAACAGGAGTATTACTAAAAAACCTAATTAGGAAAAAAAATATACAATACTATTAAAAAACAGCATCATACATTATAGATAAAAATGTTATTAAACCTATTTTCTATTATGAGTCCAAAGAAACTATAATGCATATAAAACATTTTATTACCCCGCGTATAGTCAACTCAAACATTAAAATCTTTTGTAATTCGTGGTCATTGATGAATTATCTATTGACCAAGGTAATTTTAACAATTTAAAATTGGCGAATATGATAATTGTTTTAAAGAGATAGATTAAGAATTGCACGATGCATTGGTGTAGGTTTAATTTTAATTAATTATTGATTTTTAAATTATAGTTAGTTCAGATATAATCTTTTCTTTTTTAGAAGTTTAGCTATATCATATAGTTAATAATTTATATAAGTAAATATATATGATTTATTATAATATAAACTTTTTTTCTCGATACATATTTTACAAATTTAATCGTAGGATTGAAATATAATACTATAAAAATAGCTAAAGTTTTACACAAATTTAAAATATATTACACTGTTCAATAATGTTTTACTCGATATAATATTTTTTAAATTTGACAACTAGATTGAAAGTTTATATCATATAAATCATCTATATATATTTTTACATAAATTTAAAACTGTTTGATATGTTATAGAGGTACGTGAAAATTAACGTCTTAAACAATTTTGTTATACGAAGTTGATGTTGATGTACCTCAATAATGTATCGAACGATTTTATATTTATGTAAAACAATTATATATATGATCTATATGGTATAATCTTCCAATCCAACAGTCAAATTTAGAAAATATGTACCAAGAAAAAGTTTACTGAACGATGTAACGTATGTAATATTAGATCAGTGTAATTACTTAATATCCTCTCATTTATGGCAAGTTCTACGGTATTATTATAAAATAATGTGTATCGGTACTATGAACATTTTGATCTAATATTCTCTCTAATTTTGACCATAGTAATTAAATAAAATGTTTTCATAATTTTAATTTTAATTAAAATCATAAAAAAAAGTCATAAAATGTTATTATTATATTTTTCCATGAAAATTGTGAACCTAATCTCGAAGACAATCATCACATATACAAGTTAGAGAAGTGCTAATAAAATCAATTTAATTCAAAGTGAATATCACATATACAAGTTAGAGAAGTGCTAATAAAATCAATTTAATTCAAAGTGAATAGTGAAAACAAAATTAAATATAAGGTTAGAGTAATTCTTTTATCTAAACTTCAAAA
>PGTU02010568.1:0-12497 GCA_002896215.2 Cicer echinospermum | reverse complement strand
TTTATTTAAATGTTTTCAATTTTCAAAAGTTTTAAGATTAAGGTTCTTATTTTTAGACTTCAAGTTTTTTCAATCTAGTTTGTTAATTAACTTTACTTTTTTTTTATTCTAGTTTGTGTGTTTGGTTAGCTCTTTTATTCATATTATTGTGTTGTTTGTTCATATTTTTAGACTTGAAGCTTTTATTCACATCTAGTTTGTTCATATTGTTGTGTTGTTTGTTTATTTTATTAATTTTTTATTGTTATGATTTTTGCAGTTTGGTTGGTTATTAATTCTGATTTTTATTTTTGAGGGTTTGTGTCTAATTCTGGTTTTATTAGTGTGGTTCTAGCTTTAGAAGATGGAGCAAGGAGAAGCTAGCAATCAAGGAGGACATCAAGGAGTAGTGGAGCTAGGAGAGGGTAACAGTCAAGGAGGACAACAAATAGTAATGGAACAAGGAGAGGGTAACAGTCAAGGAGGACAGCAAGGAGTATTGGAACATCACCACTGTGAGTTTGTTATGTTTAATATGCAAATTGTTTTATGTTTAGTATGTATGTATGCTTGCAAATATTTTATGTTTAATGAGTATGTTTCTTTTATGTTTAATTTGTATGCATGCTTCGTGTTTAATTACTAATTAGTATCTAGATTTGCAACTATTTGATGCTTAATTAGTATATATTATTTTATTTTTAATTTGTATGTATGCATGTGTCATGCTTAATATGTATGCTTGCAACTAATTTATTTTTAATTTGTATGCATATATTATCCTTAATTTTTATGGGTACTTCTTGCAACTGTTTTTATTTAATATGTATCCTTTATGCTTAAATTTTATTTATTCTCAGGTTTAATTAGTTTTTATGTTATATTAATTAGTACGTATCCTTCTATTACTACTTATTACACATTTTAACTATCTAAAAAAATTTAAATAGTTTAACTATATATAAAAAAAAACTAATTAAAAACTACACTTTAAATATTAAAAAAATTAATAATTAAACTCTTAAAATATTTCAGTAGTGGATAGTTCTCAACCAATACAAGCAGCTATTGCTGCAGATGGGCTTCCTCCTCTTCCTATTGGTAGTAAAAAAAGAAAACCCAATGCTAATGGTCCTAGGAGAAGCTCTAAGGTTTGGCTGGACTTTAACATTCTACCCGATGAGCCTATCCCTACTGCTGCTTGTAAACATTGTCACCAAAGATACCTTTGCCATTCTAAAACACATGGAACCTCTAACCTGAAAGCTCACTCTGAGAAATGCAAAAGTAATCCAGCCCACATTCTTAAGGACCCCACTCAAACAAGCCTTTCTTTTGGTGATGGTGGTAGTTTAGTTCCATCAAGCCAAAGATTCAATGCCCAAGCATGTAGGAATGCCATTGTCCTTTTTGTTATTCTTGATGAACATTCATTTAGAGTGGTTGAAGGTGAGGGTTTTAAACAATTATGTAGACAGTTGCAGCCACAAATGACCATCCCTTCAAGGAGGACTATTGCTAGGGGATTGGTTTTAACTATACTTGGCAGAAAAGTTGAAGCCTAAAGGCATTGTTCAATCTGATTGTAGTAGACGTAGCGTCTTACTAACGGAGCTGTTGGACATCCGTTCAAAAATCTCGGTTATATGACCCTTACCGCTATTTCATTGATAAAGATGGGAACTATCAGAAACGCATTATAAGCTTTAGTTTAAGTGTCATCACCAAGGGGAGCAGATATTGGTAGGAAAATTGAAGAGGTGTTGAATGGAATGGGGTATAAGAAATGTGTCTACAATTACCAGTTGAACAATGGCGATCATCCAACGATGTGCCTGTAATTTATGAACAAGAGACTTAAGAAACAAGAATGGACTGATGGGTGGGGGATTATTTTCGATATGCAGGTTTTGCGCCATACTTGAACTAGTAGTCCAAGATGGGCTTAACAGAACAAGATTTATCTATTCGTAGCATTCGAAATGCAGTGGTTTGTCCGTTCTTCTCCACAAAGAGCTTTGAAAGTTTAAGGAAGCATTAATATTTGTAATATAACATGTAAAAAACTTCTTAGTCTTGATGTTTCCACAAGGTGGAATTCAACATACATGATGTTGAAAGTGCTGAAAATATCAAGCAGCTTGTTGATAAATTAGAGAGTGAGTCCTCTCTACTTCTGGGTATTGACTTGGTTTGGGTTGTGGTCCTCCTACTTCTGATGATTGGGAAAGAATTCGAGCATTGTTCGGATTTTAAAGGATTTCTTTGAAGCGACAAAGGTTTTTCATCGTCGCAACAAGTTCTTTGCAACACAACTTTTCATAAACTTGGCTCTATTCAATGCGAGCTTGACAAAACATCATGAACTGAATACTATTGTGGCTGTAATGGTTCGTATATGAAGGGAAAATATGATAAATATTGGGGTGACATTGAAAAAATCAATCGTTTTCTTATTTTGGAGTGATATGTGATCCTCGTTTAAATTAAGGTAGATTGATGGACTTTTGATAACATGTATGGTGTGGAGGACGTTGGTTAAGGTGAAGGCTGGAAATATTAAGGACAGTTTAATGAAATTGTAATACTTGGTAACAAAATCTGTCCCATGAAATTGTATATACTTTAAACAACACTTAAAAGAAAAGGATTCTATTGCATAATAAATCAAAACGAACTTGAGAGGTATTAAGTGAACGCTTGTTCAGTAGATTGTGATAAGTTTGACATTTTGATTTGGTGGAAGCAAAACACTGCTCGTTACCCTATTTTGGCAGCAATGGTAAAGAGAAATTTTGGCCACACCAGTGTCAACTGTAGCTTCTGAGAGTGCATTCAACACAGGTGAAGGGTTTTGGGACACTTATAGGAGCTCTTTGAGCCCAAAATGGCAGAAGCTTTTGATCTGCACTCAGAACTGTTGAAAGCCCTCTTTCTCATACTTTAAAGACCTTATTTTGACAGAAGATTTTGAGATATCAGAGAATGTTGTGACAGGTTGGGGTTAATGCATATGTACTTCTTTAATTTAGACTATTCTTGTTATTGAAATTAGCTTTTAATTTAAATTGTTTATTCACTGTAGAACTCAACAAGGACTAATAACTAGTAGTGGAAGGCAATGGTCTATTATTGACGGAGCAGCTGTCGGGCCTGCTTAAGTTTTTAAGTAAGAAAAAGATAACGTATGTTTTATTTATAAAGTATGAAGTGATATTTAATAATGCTAATTCAGTTTTATTAATTACATGTAGGTTTCATATTTCAGATTTTTTGAGTTTTTGAAGTCATTATGACTTATAGTTGCACGAACACATGCCTGTATTTTGAGGATGATGTTCTTGGCGAAAAACTGCGCTTGTGTGACAGCGTTTGAACATGAATTTTGCTGACGTTGGGGTTGAGTCTTGTTGCTAGCAATGTCTGTATGTGTGGTTCATGCTTGATAATTTGGTGGGTTTCTCATATATTGGACTTATGAGTTATATTTACTAAAATTTCTGAATTATTTGGATACTAATTTTGTGTTTGATTGTCACCAGCTTTTAAATGAACTTCACTATTGAGAACCACACCAATTTACTCATGTTTCCACATGTGAAAGGTAAGGTTAGTGACTTGATATTTTTTTAACTTAGTAATTTAGGCATTATTGTTCTACCATACTTAATAGTTTAGATTATAATGTGAACTGATATATGTTGTATTTAAATTGATAGAATGAGAACTTAATTGGTTATGAACTGGTTATGCTGTGTTGGTAGATAAAATGATAATTTAATTGATTTTCAACTTGATAGGCTGTATTTAGTATTTAAACTGATATAAAGAGAACTTTAATTGTTATGAACTGATATATTACTGAAAATGTCTGAATTATTGGGTACTAATTTTGTGTTTGATTGTCACCAGCTGTTTAAATGAACATCACTATTGGAAACCACACAAATTTACTCATGTTTCCACATGTGAAAGAGTAAGTTACTGCCTTGATTATTTTTTATGTATCATTAAATTTTAATTGATTTGCTAATTGAATTTAGTTGAGTTTATATTATTTATAACTTATTGAATTGTTATTATTGTTAACTTATAATTAGTATTATTGTAAACTGAAGTAGTTTTAGATTATAATATAATTGATTATGTTGTATTTAAATTTATTAAAATGAGAACTTAATTGAATGGTTATGAACTGGTTATTGTAATTTTAAAGATAGAATGAGAACTAATTGAGTTAATCAACTGTTAGATTATTTCGTATTTAAACTGATATAAGAAGTAACTTAATTGGCTTGAATTATGTTGTACTCAAGCTTTATTTTCCAATATGCTAGTGGCAGAGAATAAGCCGTGGTTCATTTCAACCGTCTTTTCAACTCGAAGTGGTTGTTATCTCACATTTGGGGAGTTGAATTTCAAGGTTATAGTTTAAACTTTATATATTTATGTTGTGTATTCTAATTTATTTAACATAGTTATATTCTGATATTCTTATGAAATTAATTTCATTTTGTATATACGTACAAACTGCAGCATCAGCCATACGCAACTGGTCATCAAGCTCCAAAATATTGCTTTACTATGTTTTATTAATAGATTTGAATTGAAATATATATATTTTTAAATACTTCTGGAATGACTGTAAAATATAATTACTTTCCATATGGATAAATCCTGAATAGCATGGCCCCTGTTTAGTTTTCCATATTATCTAGTTTGTTACAAAGATGAATGTCCTTAATATGTTCTTAATTGATGGTCCTGTTAATCTATTCTATTGATCCTTGTGTGTTTAAAGTCATTTCTTATTTTGAATGGATAGTTGATGTAATTATATTGTTTTAAAAAAATGGGGCTTAAGTTAAATTATCTTGATGGTCCATACAAATAAAATGTAAACCACTGTTTTATGAAAAATCTTCATAGATAAATTTGTTGTTAAATTGGCGACCACATATTTTCAAATTCCATACATATTGAAACGGTAACTCGACCCGCAATAAAACCAACTAAACCCGTGACCCGCATATCACAAACCTGAGATAAAAACAATCGAAAATGGTCTGCCAACCACGGTTTGGCTGGATTGGATATTTAGACGACTCGAATCCTTAACCGACTGTTTGTCCAGCCCTAGTTATTACTCATTACTAGATTCTTGTTATTGGAGTATCAAGTGATTGTCACTTTTCTTTTTTAAAAAAATTCATTAAAATTAAAATAGGGTTAGAAGTATAAGTAGATTTGATCCATTTTAATTCCCAATGGATTCATAGTTTATGTTTGTGTTGATTTCGTAATTATAGGCCCAAGTACAACTAAGCCTCTTTCTTATGGGTTTGATTCTAAATGTCAATAAATAAATCTATATTTTTAGTAAGAAAAAAGTTTCTTGCGTCTGTTATCTATATTCGTAGTGCAGATTTTTACCCTAATTGCAGATATATTGTGCTGGTATCATCGGATCGCGAAAACAATGGTTTGTTTTTATCAATATAATATAATAATAATAGAAAATCATTAAATAATAGCAAAAGTTCCTTGGTAGAAATTGAATACATAATACGATAGTTAAATAATAGCGGTAAAAAGAAAGTTAAAAATTATAGGAACTCATCATGTACAAAAAAGCGGAACAAATACATAAATTCCAAAGAGGATTATTATTTAAATATACACAGAAAACTCAAATGTTCAAATAATTTTTCATTTAAAATAACATTAATAATTATTTATATAACTATCATATCTGTAAAACACAAATGCTCTGAATTGCGTGAAGAAGATGGGGAGGGAGATGTTAAACTAAAAAGAGGAGGGGTGTGTTAAACTAAAAAGAGGGAGGGTGCTTTAATATTTTCCAAAAAATGTTTTATTTTATTATTATTGGAAACAAAGTGCCGTTAGTTGGCCAAACTTTTCCAAGTGACCCACATCTTTCATCTCAATTCTCTCTGTCTCTCTCTTTCTCTCTGGTAATGAATCGTAACATTCAGAAAGGATTTGAGAATTTGAAATCTCTTTCTGCCAAAATCATATCAATGGCGATGTTATTATTCAAGATGATGTGTTGCTTCTTATTATGAATGATTCAATTTCGTGATTCTCATTCCCTTCTGTTTCTGTTTCATTTCAGATTTCAAATTGTTTCTTTATTTTAATGATTAATAATCAAATATTAGCTTTTCTCAGTTTTAGTAGATTAAATCAAATCTCATCTCACTACACCATGTTGTGGTTAAGCAATTAGGTTAATTTGCCCAACTGTTGACTCTGGTTTTTCAGTTTACCTTTTGTTTTTCATTTGGTATTGCAGTGTTTATTTGTTTTAAGGGTTATGCTCTGATTATGATTTAAACTTAGTTATATTACATGTTGTCACCATCTAGCTACAATGTTTGATTAATAATTATGTTAGATTCTAATCGAACTTAAACATGTTGAGGTTTACTGAATTGTAGTTTGATTTGGGGTCAAGTAAGAATCAGAGGCCCAAGCATGATATGGTGCAGTCACTGACTGCATGCCAGTCAGTGACTACGTGACTGTCCAATCTCGATTAGACGTCTTGATCTCAAACAGTTTTTGATTTTTTTTTAAAAACAAAAAATTACGAATGGAGATCTGACTGTCCAATCTCAATTAGACAGTCACTGCCGCGTGAATGCGTGTGGTCAGTGACTGCAAGGAACCCAGGTCCGTTACAAAGGGAGTAAAGAGAAGCAGCAGTTAGTTAGGCTGGAAATGATCCTGAAATCAAAGGTAGTCTGTTAGAAGAGGGAATGTATTATTGAGAGGGTAATGTTAGAATTGGTTATGCACGTTTATTGTTATTATTGGCATAGGAGAATCTTTCTCTGAGTAGGAGCCCAGCTCTGGTTTCACTCTTTGTATTCACCGTTGTTACCCATTTACAATCAATAAAACTCATTCCATCATTCCTTTCTCATGTGTTTGTATCATAGTTCAATGTATCTTGCTGGATTCCTAAACTTTTTCAATGTCTTAGCATGATCATGGCTGCCTTATCTCTTATCTTTTTCCATGTTGTAACCCCACTTCTAGTGAATACATGGCATCGTATCATTCTTTGATGTTTGGTTTCTGTCACTATCAATCATGAAGATGAAGCGTTATTTCATCTTGTATTTTTTACTTGGAATGAATACATGTATGTATGCATGTTTGTTTTCTGATTGAAATTCTAGGCAATTTTATAATGAATGATAGGACTGTGCCTCTCTCACCATTGTATTAGTATATAATACCCTATTACTTGAATTTTGTTGTCATTGTATTTTTTAAGTATGTATTTCAATATGTATTGTATGCGCGTTATAATTAAAGTATTTCCAAATGTTTTAACATGCATGTTTTATTCCTCTTCGTAAATGTAGATACACTTTGTGAACTTCTCATTAGTCGTCAAGGAAGGTCAGCTCACAAAATGGTATCACGCTTATACTCAGAAGGAAAGATCAGTAAGGTAACCTAACACCCTTTTACTTCATTTTATGGTAGTTTGTTATTTTTTTCCCTTTCTTTTTTATTTGTATATATATAGTGATAAAGACGGTCATTGCATGTTGATGTCTGAGCAACACCACATTCCACAATAACTGTCGCTGGTATATGTATTACATCTAATCTTTTCTTTACAAGGTAATCCGTGGCTCAGTGGAGTGATTCTTAGCCGTGCTCCCAAGCTCTGTAACTTTGTAGAGTGAGAGGAATAAAGTTGTTTTATAAAAGTATTGTGAACATAATATTATGAATGCTACTCCTTTGCAAGCACTCTTCTTTTTGGCTTGAATTTTATTGACTATGTTATGATAAATATCTGCTCAGGTATGCATAGTCTTATTTCTGTATGTGTATTATGATGAAGAGAAACGAATTGGAAGTCCTTGAAATGATTCATCATTTGGTGGAGATTCTTGATCGGTATTCCAGTGTATTCTATAAAAGTTGCTTTAGAAGAATACTGTTGAATACTCCCCTCTTTGTTAGGGATTTATATAATATGAATTCTATAGTCACTCTAATTTGATAGCAGGTCACTTGTCAATTTGCAGGTCTGTGAACTGGACTTGATATTCAACTTCCATAGGGTCTGTCCAACTATAATGAATATGTCCAAAATCCAAAACAAGTTTTATTGAGCATATCACCTGTCATTATCTTTTGGAATACTATTGTCACCTTCTGATCTGTTCATGTTTTTTAATCATGGAAGCGCTCTAATTATATACTTGATGAACTTCTACATGCCGGTGAGCTTCAGGAGTCGAGCAAAAAAACTGTTGCCCGATTGATAGCTGCACAGTATCAATGGTCTTTCTCTTCACAAATATACTTGATTCTTCAATCAGTTTATCTATAATGCAATTTGTATGGTATCGCTATCAGAATTCATTGGTGGAGAGTGCTAAGAGGAAGCCAGTTCCTTGAGTAATATTATCGCACAAGCCACTAATGAGAGATTTAGATGTTGCAAATTGTTGCCATTTTTAGGATCGAGAAAATGTTTGGGCGGATTAAGTGTGAACTTATAGTTTATTGTCTATGTTACACTCTATTGTTGTAATGTTGAATTTGTAAAATAGAAAAGAAGAAAAAACTAAGTTCTGGACAAGAAAATTATCATCTTGATTGCATTGCAATTCTCCTTATTTAGAGGGATATAGGCTTTGTTGTTGATGTTGATGCTGTTGCAATTCTCATGTTAGATATTTCAGTTTGTATACATGTGTGACTGTTATTTCTGTTGTTGATCTATTTCTTGAGGATGTTGAGGATACTTTTATTTTGTTCAATGCTCTTGAGATTGAATTCAGTGTGCTGATTTATTTTAATTAATATGAATCTCCTAAAGTGATGAGTTGTTTACATTAAAAAAATCAAAATAATTTACATAAATTTGTGGAAGTGGCAATATTTAGTTTTTAGAAAGATATTATTTTGTTTAGAACATTTTACACTAAAATAGCACCCCCTATTGAGATGATTTGCATGCAGTTGAAAAATGGACTGTTGTGATTCTTATGATGTACAAACTTCCTTTTTACAAAACAAAATTCATTTTAAGAATTAATTAAAATAGGGGATTAAAATTATGAAATTAGAAATATGAGGACCAAAATTACGAATTAGTTAAAATTGAGGGATTAAAATTACAAAATTAAAAATAGGGGGACCAAAATTATGAATTAGTTAAAATAGAGGAATTAAAATTGTTATAAAGTCAACTTTTAATTTTTTTTAAATTTTTTAATTTTTTTTTTTTTTTTGGATTTTATAATCCTCAGTGTTGCATCTCTTTGTTCCCCTTTCTCCTTTTTTTCAACGACATTTCTCTTATAGATCGTGTAGGAGGTCCAACTTGAAAAGTTTCACGGTGTTTTTCGCTCCTCATTAAAAATAAATTAAATATGAAATAAATATAAAAAAATAATTTAAAAAAAAATTAAAAACTGTACTTGGAAAACTTCAGGATAATTAAATAATTGTTATTTATACTTTAATATGGTTAAGTAATTTTTACATTTTTTATAGTTTACTCAGATAGTTAAATAATTATCACTCTCTATGTTTATATTTTATGGTAGTTAAAATTTTGTTGATGACATATTGAATTGGATAGATCACCTAAGATATGATATCTATATTTAAATGGAATATATGTTGTGGATATAATGAAAGATTTCAAAAGAGCCTAAAAGTAAGTCCAAGACTTATATGAATTATGTACTTCGATGCTACTACTTCTACGTTAACTTTCTCGGACAGCTTATATGAATAAACTTGTATTCTTTGTGTAATTTCTCTTTGATTAGTTACCCTGTATTTTCTTATCTGGATTGTATTGTTATTTCAAGTTGAATGTTCATCTTTACACACAAAAAACATGAGGAGAGTATTAGAAATTATTAGATATAGCTGGACTTGTCGAATGTAGTTTACAGTTGGTTAATATAGTTTACAAATTCAAATAGTTTAATGTGTTGTTAGTTAGAATCACTGTATAAAGTGCATTCTACACCAATCTCTATCAACAATTTTTCATTCATTCAATTTTAAATGTCATATTTCTCTAGGTATTTTTCTATTTGTTGTACTCTACATATACTTTTCACAGCATATTAACTAAAGTTGACACTTATGATTGATACTATTTTTTGACATTAATACTCGTTTATTTAGTAGTATTTATTAAAGAGATATTGAGATTTGTGTCCAAATAAAACGTGTGTATGGTTGTTCAACACGTATCCTTCTATATTTTAAGGTGTATAAATTAGCAATTTCACCCAAGAGTTGAAATTTACATACATATTAATTTAGAAGATGTATACTAAAACTTACACATTTTCTTCTTAACATTAATACTCATTTATTGTAGTATTTTTAAAAGAGATAAATGTAGTTTTTTGTCTAAATAGGAAAGTGTTTAGATCGTTTATATGTAATTTTCTACCTAAAACTCCTTTGGAGTGCAAGGTAGAAACTCCGTAAATAGACTCTCTAATTTTAGGGGTGTTAAATTAGCAACTCCCACATGAGCTTTCTAATTTCACCCATTAAAAATTGGTGCTATCACACTAGCACATTTACACACTCTATATTTTATTTGGATATAAGTACTCATTTCATTGAGAGTAATTTTAATAGTGATAAATGAAATTTGGTATCAAATAGAAATGTAGTGGGTTTCTATATACATTATGTTCTTGGAAGATCTACTTTAGCAATTATGAGATCTTGATATTGACTTTTAACGTGGCAATTCACTTTAAAAAATCAAAATGAGTAAGTCAATCATGTAAATCAAATGAATGAATTGATATTAAGTGTACATGCTGCCAATCAAAATAGTTTTAATATCAACATCAATTTTCTCACTTTACAAACTTCTCAATTTAAAAGAAACAAAATTTTCTTTCTCATATTGTGCATCATTCTTCCTCTGGTCTCCGATCTCAAGCATAATATAATGGAACATAATGGAATAGAACATACTGCAACAAAACATAAACTTGTTTAGATATTTTATAATGTAATAGAACAAAATTACCACTCCATTGTTTGGAAAATGAACGGAATAAAATGAGAAATAATAAATTCAATTTCTACCCTCAATTATAACATATTATTTCTATAATTTTGCACTCGTTTTCATGACAACCCTGAATGACAAACCCTCTCAGAGTACTAAGCTACGTAACAACAAATGCCACTAATTAACTTAACAAAACAGAAAGACACCGATAAGTATTCAACAACGAAGAAGAAATATGATGCACAAATTGAACAAAATGCACAAATTAAACAAAATATCTTGTTGACAGTAAAAAAGAACGTGATAGATTGATGGTATTCGACACGTTTTGAAGAAATGAGCAACAATGAGTAATAGAAGAAACGTGAAGTAGTTTGTGGAGAGGAAGGGAAAATGTAAAACAAATAAAATAAGAGTAAAATGGTAACATTATAATTCCAAAGCTCCATTCCATTGGATACAACCCAAATGGAGGGATTGGAAAATTGGAGGGTTTAGTGGTATAGGATGGATTTGAAAACTATCATAACATCATGTAGTGACTCAAACTCAAATATGAGTGAGTGCTATGAAACTTAGATATGTAATATGATTATACGTGTGTAGGTACGATACAGATACACGGATAAAGGAATTTTTTGATACGATACGACTTATATATGCTAGTAAATTTTTTATTTTAAAAATTAATATATGTAGTATATTGGTAAAAAAATAGATATTGATGATTCTTCATTAAAATATAACCATAATGATAATAAATTTCATAATATATTTTTGATTAAATTGCATATGCGGTTCCTTAATTTAATTTCAGTTAACATTTTAGTGTTTTATTTATTTTTTTTCAAGTTGATCTTTTATTTTAATTTTAAGTGACAATTTGAAATTTTATGTTTTAAAATGTCAACAATGTTGTCATTTTTTTTTTTTACAAAAATTCAAAAAAACCATCTAAATTTTCAAACAAACCCCACAAAATTCATTATCACTTCAATAAAATACAAATTTAATCAAATTCATAACTTAAATCTTTGATGAAATTGGCATTATTTGATGAAATTGACATTATAAATGACTAAAACGTTAACAAAAATTAAGTTAAAAGACCACATGTGCAATTTAGCCTATATTTTTAATTCGTGTGTTAGGATATTAACAAAAGTGTCATTAAAAGAATTTATGCTTAAATATACAATTAGTCCCTGCGAAATGCAAAAAAATTGATTTTAATCTCTGCAAAATAAATTTTTTAGTTTAAGTATCTGTAAAATGCAAACATTTTTATTTTAGTCTGTAATGCTTAATACCGTTAGTCTTTTAATGGTTGAGTAATTAATGACTTTTAACTTAGTCCCTACAAAATCCAAGAAATTTGGTTTCAGTCATTGCAAAAGAAAAAAAAATTAGTCCCTACAAAATACAAGAAATTTTATTTTAGTCCCTACATAATAAA
>PGTU02010565.1:0-10311 GCA_002896215.2 Cicer echinospermum | reverse complement strand
AGTTGACAAACTCTCGATGCTCCATGTTAATGCATCGTGAGTTTGAGGGGAGATGTTAGATAATGTTATTATATATTAGTAGTAAAGGTATTTTAGACATTTCTATTCTTTTATAATATATACTCTGTCGCGGCCTAAAATTTCGAGTGTTTCTCGAATTCATGGTAGTCGCGCACCAAAATTTATTTTTAAATAGGGAAAATATTGGGAAACCCTTAAAAAAATACAAATAAAAGAACAATGGTCTTGAAACCACAATTTTGACGTTCGAGTCAATTATGCGTAAGGAAGGATTTAGCACCCTACGACATCCGTTAAAAACGGTTACCTATAATTAATTGTGCAAGATATAATTTTAACTTAAGTATATTTTATTTTTCTATATTATTGAATAGACATAACAATTATTACTATTTTTAAAATATGATTTATAAAATAAATATGTACTTAACAAATAAAGGACAAAAGAAGAAATTTTATTATGTGCTTGACAAGAATGTGATCTTGCTCCTACGTATCTCCCGGTGCGTATGGAGAAATCAAAGCTACGTAGTTCTTGACTAGAAAATGTTGATGTGTTGATTTTTGTTTAACAAAACATGGGTTTGTTATAAAAAATGTTTGACAAAAATAGAAAATAATAAGAGTTTGATTTCAATAAATACTTAAAATACGAGTTTTAAGACGATCGAGTTGTACAACTCGTGTCCCCAAAACTCACGGGATAAGAAGATGGTCACATCTAATTTAATCATCTAAAAATATTTATTGTTCCACATTTAAATGAGTTTCAAAACCACCAAAAGTAGTAACAACTTGTGTTTAACAACTCAGAGATAAAAGAGTTACATCTAATAAATAGTCCGATTTAGATATAGTTCATTAAATAAATAGATGAATGAATAAAGTAATAAAAATAAATAAATAAAAATAAAATAAATAAAATAAAATAAAATAAAAATTAATAAATTAAATAAAGAGAGTTTTAGAACTATAAGTTGTGCACTTGTATCCTAACAACTCAAAAGATTACAAAAGATGTCACATCTAATTAATCTTTAACATAATATTTATTTGTATTTTTATGATGAAATCTGATATTAATTATGAAGAAAATTAAACCCTTTTTTTAAAATAAAAAAATAAAATGAATAGATTAAATGGATGAGAATTAGTAAAATTAAAATGAGTTGAGATTAGTAAATTTAGAATGAGTTGAGATTTAGCAAAATTTAAATGAGTTGAGATTAGTAATAATAAAAATGAGTTGAGATTATTCAAATTTAAATGAGTTAAAATTAGTAAAATAAAATGAGTTGAGATTATTAAATTTAAATGAGTTATAAATTAGTAATAATTTAAATGAGTTGAGATTAGTAAAAGAATGGGTTGAGATTAGTAAAATAAAAATGGATTGAATTTAGTAAATAAAAAATGACTTGATTAGTAAAAAAAAAAGGGTTGAAATTAGTAAAATGAAAATGGGTGAGTTGAATATATTTTGGTTATTAACCCATAACCCAGGCGCCAAACTAACTTAAAAAAAGAGTCCAAAACAAACAAAAAGAAACCCTGGTTAGAAGGAGGGGCAGCCGCATGGGTCTTTCACAGCAAGAGCAAATCCTTCTCTTTCCTTATTCAATCTATATTTTTGAAAAGAGGAGGAAAATATGAATGTATGTGTATCAACTAAAAGAAGAGGAAAGAAAGCTGTACGAAACGACAGCCACAACGCCGACGCCGATCGCTGGTGTAAACGGGCGGCCACCTGCGCCAACGGGATAGCGCCACAACGACCACAAAACGTCGATGGTTTTGACAACGCCAACATGTCACAGGTTCGAATCTTTAATTTTATTATCTTCTACGTTTTTCCATTATAGTTTGATTTGCAAAAATGAAAAAACAATCTAACCCTTTTTGAACTAAAAAAAAATGTACAGTGGAAGATGAAGAAACATGTTTTATTATCTAAAAAAATACCTTTCGTTTGTGTGTGTGTTGAATTCCGTTTGTTACTGTTCCTCTCTAATTTCTCTCTTCTCCTTCTTTGTTTGTTATTTTTCTGTCTCTTGTTCTCCCCCTTTTTTTTGAAATTTTTTAAGATGTATTATAGAGTCCTTATATGCTTAGTGCTTTCTGGTCTGCATTGGTCCTTCTCTATCTATTTCCTGTTGATGTTTTTTTCTTTGCTCATCATCTGCGTTTTTTTCTACACCTCTGATGCATTCATGAATTTTGATTTATTTGCTTTGATCTGTTCTGTTGCCTGAGCTTTAATTTGTCCCTTAGTTTATTTTTTTAAACTCAAAATTTTGTCTCTTTGTTCTGCACAAAGTGTACCAAGACTGACTTAAAAAAAAAATGTTTGTATGTTTCTCTAGTTAGTTACAAAGCAAAGGTCAATGACAACTACATTTAAACAGAAGGCAGCAACACAAATAGAGCCAAACACTGCATCAGAAACAGAGAGGCGGAGAGGCAAACAACAGCAACAAATTAAAATTATTTGTAATTTAATTTAGTTTGGTTAAATCTTATTGTAATTTAATTTTGCCTTTATTTTAGTTGTTAATTTGATTTCGTTTAACATTCTAAATAGATTTGAAATTGTAACTTACAATACATAATGAAATTATTTATTGTAATTATTTTATTTCCTTTTTTAAAATACACATTTCCTTTTTATATTTGTTTTCAAAATGGACAAAATTAGGGTACTACAGGCTGCCCCTATTTTATTATATTTTACTTGAAAAATATGAAAATATGTAATAACAAAATGGTATTCGTTTTCATATTATCAAGTAAAAGATAAGTAAATATAAGGACCTAAATTTTGTTCCAATAACAAACACATGTGTTAAAGTTGCATTTGAAATGTTTAAAGTGAGAAGATGCAAATTTTTTAGATATGCAGAAATAATCGTCTCTCGATTAATTACCGATGCGTAGATCGACAGAAATAAAGATGATCGTCTTCGGATTGGTTAGCCGATGCGTTACATCGACATAAATGAAGGTGATCGTCTTCGGATTGGTTGCCGATGCATAGGATCTATAGATATGAAAAATGATCGTCTTCGGATTGGTTACCGATGCGTGGATCTATAGGAATTAAAATCGATCGTCTCGATTGGTTACCGATGCGTGGATCTATAGGAATTAAAAATGATCGTCTTCGGATTGGTTACCGATGCGTGGATCTATAGAACATTAAAAATGATCGTCTTCGGATTGGTTACCGATGCGTAGATCTATAGAAATTAAAAATGATCGTCTTCGGATTGGTTATCGATGCGTAGATCTTATAGAAAAAATGATCGTCTTCGGATTGGTTACCGATGCGTAGATCTATAGAAATTAAAAATGATCGTCTTTCGGATTGTTACCGATGCGTAGATCTATAGAAATTAAAAAATGATCGTCTTCGGATTGGTTACCGATGCATAGATCTATAGAAAATGAAAATGATCGTCTTCGGATTGGTTACCGATGCATAGATCTATAGGAATTAAAAATGATCGTCTTCGGATTGGTTACCGATGCGTGGATCTATAGAAATTAAAAATGATCATTGGTCCAATCTTGAAGGTAGATAAAGAGGATAAGTATATGATACTTGCAATTCAAACGATAAGGTATGAATGATTCAGACGTGGTGTAATGCACTTGAGTATAGGTAAAGTAGTCACATGAAGATGCATGGATCATGTGAGTATGAGAAAAATTATGTATGGTTATGTGTCATGCATTATAGATAAATTTTTTTTCTTTTCTCTTATTCCCCGATCCTTATGCTTTTTCCCGTCCCAAGACTCAATGGATGAATAAAGACAAATATTGTTTCCACATGATGACTCTTCGTATCTACCGAATGACCGCTTTTTCCGAAAGTGAAGCAGAAATCCATTGCATAAAATGACTATCCTCCTTATTATCTTCACACACTCACATATTTTGAGAATCAAACGAGTTCCCGTGTATATTTTCAAGTGTCAAAATTTTTAAAGTATTTTTATATTTTCACATATTTCAAATTCCAACATTTATTATTATAAAACAAAATTTGAAAGAACACTCAATAATGAAACTGGATTGGTATATATAAAGAGTGTAACGTACAGATCGAATGACAATATTGGAAAATGTACATTCGTTTAAAAGCAAAACAATTGAGGTAGGGTTACAATGTGGGACGAGTATGTTTTAATTTTAGGTGGAGACATAACAAACGCTAGTCATTCTCGTAATTTAGGAATCCTAATAATCAGCTTTCGAGAATAATAATTGCCCCAATTGAAGCACTTATCCCTAACTTTGCCATGGACTGCTCTTTCGAGTTTTCAATCCATCGGGATGCTCTAATTCTTGCCTAGGTCGCCTTTTCAGGTTTTCAACCTAGCGAGCTCATCACCCTTTTCGTTAAGCATAATATTTTTTGACTGCATCTGAATTTACTGGAAGTGGAAAGTCATCTCCATCTACCATTTTTGCGAGTATTAGAGCTCCTCCAGAAAAAGCTTTTTTCACAACATATGGTCCTTCATAATTCGGAGTCCACTTTCCACGAAAATCTTTTTTTATGGGCAAATATTTTCTTTAACACCAAGTCCCCTTCTTGAAACTCTCGAGGACGGACTTTTTTCTCGTATTGCCTTTTTAAGTCTTTTTTGATATAGATGACCGTGACATAGAGCTATCATTCTTTTTTCTTCTATGAGATTTAATTGGTCAAATCGTGATTGAACCCACTCCGCCTCTTCCAGTTTTGTTTCCATCAAGACTCTGATTGAGGGAATTTCAACTTTAATGGGATCAGTACCGCTTCCATTCCATTACACCAATAGAAAGGAGTTGCCCCTGTTGAGGTACGAACAGAGGTTCTATAGCCATGTAATGCAAAGGGAAGCATTTCATGCCAATCCTTATATAGTTCCCACCATCTTTTGTATGATCTTCTTGTATTCTTATTTGCTGCTTCTACGGCTCATTCATTTTCGGACGATATGGCGAAGAATTATGGTGCTGAATTTTGAGAAACTATCACACAAACTCTTTCATCATTTTGTTATTCAGATTAGTCGCGTTATCAGTGATTATCTTGTTTGGTAAGCCATATCGACAAATCAATTTCTTTTGATGAATTTGACAACCACACTTCTCGTCACATTGGCAAAGAATCGGCTTCAACCCATTTTTGTGAAGTAATCAATAGCTACCAAGATAAACCGGTGACCATTGGAAGCTTTTGGCTCGATGAGTTCCAATAAACATCCATCTCCCACATTGAAAACGGCCATGGTGATGTTAAAACATTCAAGAGGTGGGCGGTACATGTATTTTATCGGCCTATATTTGACATTTATGACATTTCTTTACATAACTAAAACAATCAGATTCCATTGTCAGCCAGTAATAGCCAGCCCTCAAGATTTTCTTGCATTGCGTGTCCATTTGCATGAGTTCCAAAAAGAACCTTCGTGAACCTCTGAATGATCTTTTCTGCTTCTGCTTTATCCACACATCTGAGGAGAACCATATCATGATTCCTCTTATAAAAGCACATCACCATTTAAGAAGAAGTTCATTGACAACCTCCTCAAAACCCTCTTGTCGTTCTCTGAAATACCTGATGGATATTCCCTATTACTGAACATAGGATTTGATATCATAAAACCATGGTTTGCTATCAAGCTCTTCTTCTATCGATAAGCAATATGGCTGGCTTATCCTTTTGTTTGAATTTTTATGACCGGCACATCCTGACCGACGCTTATTTTGAACATTGATGATAATGTGGCCAAAGCATCAGCCAATTGGTTTTCTCTCGAGGAATATGGTGAAAAGTGATATGCTCGAAGTTTTCTACCAATTCTTTGATATGTGTATGATACGGAACCAATTTGGAATCTCGAGTTTCCCACTCTCCTTTTGTTTGATGGATAACTAAAGATGAGTCTCCATATACCTCAAGAACTTTATCTTTGACTCAATGGCTGCTTTAATGCCCACTGACACATGCTTTCATATTCTGCAATATTGTTTGTGCAATCAAAACACAATCTAGCCGTAAATGGAGTGAACTGGTTCTCTGGAGAAATCAAAATTGCCCCAATTCCATGACCTAACGCGTTAGAAGCACCATCAAACACCAGCGTCCATTTTTCTTTATCAGGTGATTCATTCTCTTCAAATAAGTCATGATGCCTTCATCGGGGAATTCACACTGCATTGATTGATAATCTTCTACAGGTTGTTGGGCCAATACTCTGCTAGGGCACTTCCTTTTATAGCTTTTTGTGTAACGTATTACCAAATCGTATTCTGATAGCAACATCTGCCAACGGGCAATCCTTCCAGTAAGAGCAGGTTTCTCAAAGATGTACTTAATTGGGTCCATTTTAGACACCAACCAAGTTGTATGACATAACATGTATTGCCTCAACCGACGAGCAGCCCATGCTAATGCGCAACATGTTCGTTCAAGACAGTGAATACCTTGTTTCGCAGCTGGTGAACTTTTTGCTCAAATAATAAATAGCATGTTCTTTCTTACCAGATTCGTCATGCTGCCCCAGTACGCAGCCCATTGACTCGTCAAGTACTGTTATGTACATAATAAGTGGTTTCCCATGAACAGGAGGCACTAGGATGGGTGGTTTTGATAAGTACTGCTTAATCTTTTCGAAAGCTTTTTGACAATTATCATTCCATTCAACATTTTGGTCTTTGCGCAACAACTTGAAAATTGGCTCGCATGTAGCGGTGAGATGCGATATGAACCTGGGCAATGTAATTCCAATCTGCCCAAAAAGCCACGAACTTCTTTTTCCGTGCGTGGAGCGGGCATTTCTTGTATTGCTCTTACTTTATCTGGATCCACTTCTATCCCTTTTTGACTAACGATAAACCCAAGTAACTTGCCTGATCTTACACCAAAAGTGCATTTAGCAGGGTTTAAACGGAGTCTGAACTTCCTTAGTTGCACAAACAACTTTTGAAGGTTAATAACATGTTCTTCTTCGGTCCGAGATTTTGCAATCATATCATCCACGTAAACCTCTATTTCCTTATGGATCATGTCATGAAACAAAGTTACCATTGCTCTTTGATAGGTTGCCCCAGCATTCTTCAATCCAAATGGCATCACTTTATAACAGAAAGTCCCCCCATTGTGTAATGAATGTAGTTTTCTCCATATCTTCGGGAGCCATCTTGATTTGATTATACCCTGAGAAACCATCCATGAAGGAGAAAAGAGAGTATTGAGCAGTGCTTATCTACTAGGACATCAATGTGAGGCAAAGGAAAATCATCTTTTGGACTAGCCTTATTTAATCCCGATAATCAACACACATTCGAACTTTTCCATCTTTCTTTGGGACCGAACAATGTTAGCAACCCATTGAGGATATTTTGCCACAGCTAAGAAACCAGCATCAAAATTGTTTCTTGACTTCTTCTCTAATTTTAAGTGACATATCAGGCCTCATCCTCCTCAATTTTTGTTTAATTGGAGCACATTCAGGCTTGAGTGGTAGCTTGTGTTCAACTATGTTAGTATCTAGCCCAGGCATATCCTGATATGACCATGCAAAGACATCCACATAATCAATTAAAAGTTTAACCAACTTTTCTCGCTCACTTTCTTTCATAGACATACCAATTTTAACTTCTTTTTTATCACGCTCAGTCCCTAAATTGATCACCTCAACAGGTTCTTGATAGGGTTGGGTTATCTTAGCTTTCTGTTCAATTAAGCTTTCTAATTCTGGGGGAAGCTCACAATCATCTTCACAATCCTCATCAGCATGATTAATCAGACGTTCAAAATTACAAGAATAGTTCTAGCGCTGCTATTTTCAACATATTCATTTTCAACTCTGGCATTGTTTAAATTAAGAAGAAAAGGGGAAAAAAAGAAAATATGAATAAGGATTGCCAAAAGAAAGAGAAAAGAGAAAAGAGAAAAAACAAAACCAGTTGGAGAATTCAAAAATGCATTTATTGATAATAAGTACGGAATTGAAATACAGATGCCCTAACTAGTTATCCTTATAGCCTTGGGCAGAGCAAAAGGAGTTAAAAATACATAATTACTTTGAACACGAATTAACAAACACGGGAAACTCGATGATCTTCCAATTTGTTGAGATTGGTGTTTGGAGGACAAGGGTACACTAGCTTGAGGGTGTCATCATCAACATGATCTCTTCTACAACAGCCACTTGATCAGCATATATTATTCAGCACTTTGAAAGGTTGACGAATGTCACAAATAGGGATCTTTTGTGAATCTGGTACCCGGTTTTTCCAACGAGCTAGCTTTGCTTTCTCGTTTTTCCTTTACAGCGTTCTCTTGATCAGCTTTGGTAGGTATATATCCCAACCCGTACTTATCCTTCTTTTCTGGTATTTCTATCAATTTCCGCGAATTTAACAAAAACTCCTTCTTTCCAACATGAATTTTGTAGCCTTCAATGAAGTGGTAGATAATTTTGGTTCTTTTAAACGAAAATCCTTCACCCATGAAGACAGCGTTGGCGATTTCTAATGCTTGGAAGGAAGTCTCAATGGCTTCTCTGTGTCTTCAAATGTAGCCTGTAGAAGATAGATGACTCACTATCATATCTTCTCCCCAGATATTATCACCAGTTTATTGTTACTATAAACTTTAGCTTTTGATGGAGAGTGGATGTCACTGCTCCAGCAGCGTGAATCCACGGTCTCCCTAAAAAGGCAACTGTACGCCGGCTTAATATCCATCACTTGAAAAGTTATTCCAAAGTTATGGGTCCGATTTGAATCGGCAGGTCAATCTCAACCAATAACTTGTCTTCTGGACCCTCGAAGCTTTCACCACCAATAGCACTCGGCTTCAAACAAGCCCCATCAACAATAGTTTTTGATAGTGTTGATTTTGGCATGACATTTAACGATGAACCATATCAACTAGCACTCGCGCAAGAAATGATATGACATTTCACAGAGATGTTGTAGTGCTTATTATGCTCCACCCCTTCAGCTGGTAAATTCAACATCAACTAAATTACTCAACCGTTACAGGCGGTGATATTTACCGACAACTCCATCAACTGGTCAACGTGATATCATGAGTAACATGGCCTCGTTTACAAACTTTCATCAGTGCCCTTACTATGTGCTTCAGAGTTTAATAACAAAGAAAGAACGATATCTTAGAAGGGGTTGATTTAGTGATCTACCACCTTATACTCACTTTGCTTGATAAACTTCAAAAATTCATTAGCTTCTTCTTTAGGTATTGTCTTTTGCAAGTTTCTAATCCTTTTTATGGCAATGATACACAACATCCTTCCCTTTTCTCCACGACCTTCCTTTTTCCTAAGTTCTAGGAGTGTATACTCCGCCACTTCGGGTCATCCCGCCAATCCCTGAAATATTGGTGATATCAGTAACCTGAGCTTAAAGATATCGCATGATTGATGATTTACTAAATGGATGTGATTCATAACTCCATGGAACCGCTTTGGTTATTTTCATAAGGAAAAGAGGTTGGTGCTTGAACAATTATTGAATTTTTCCCACTATGAATTGGCTTAGGATCTCTTCTATAGAGGATTTCAATGGTCTCGAAAGATCTATTTTTTCCATGCATGGCTCTATGGTCGATACACAAATCATCTTTTGTGTACTGGTCTAATCTCTTCTTCAATGAGATTGACGGCGGTATCTCTGTGACCCGGCAAAGGATTATTCCCACGTTTGGGACCATCTTCCTTGAAGGTAAGCCATTTTGCATTTGATGCAATTCTTGCACTTTAGTTTGTTAAGGCTTGACAATCTTCGACGGGAATGCCCCACGCTCCAGCATGGTATTCACATTTGGCGTTTGGATTATACATTTCGGAAATGGTGGTTCTAGAGGTTTCATTGGCCTCAGGACTACCATTGAATTTTGGAGTAAGTGAGGCAACAACTGACTGTACGTGACAGGAATTGGTCAAAACGGATGGTCTTTTTTTGATTGACAGGTGGTCTGTAGTGATTTGAGATTGGATTTTTGGTTCCATTGACTTTGTTGGGAAAATGGGGTAGGTGGTGGTTGATAAAAAGGTGGTCTTGAAGGGTGATATTGAGGGTATGAAGCTTGTGTGGTTGCAGCCACATATGGATAAGGAATGTAAGGAGTTTTGATATGGGGCTGGAAGTTTGGGGGTCGATAATAATTGATGGGTGGAAAATAGGAGACTCTAGGGTTTACCATTACAGCATTAGCATCCCCTTCTTTCTTTTTTGTGAATGTCGTTTGGGGTCTTTTTATGCCGG
>PGTU02010560.1:0-21540 GCA_002896215.2 Cicer echinospermum | reverse complement strand
ACATAAAATATTCAAAAATCTAATCATCTAAATTTTAATTTTCCATAATTTTTATATCAAATACATTTTTCGCTATGAAATATAACATGCAAATCCCATTTCACACGTAACATTATTTCTATAATATGCTAACTCTAAAACTACATTAAAAATAACACATAAAAATATAATAAAAAAGTACATAATATAAAAAAAAATATTAATTTACATACTAGTATAAGGGAGCTGGAAAATAGATAAAAGATACATTAGAATAGAAGTAGTGATGAAAGTATAATAGATGGTTTGAAAGTATAATCGAGGATTTCACCGAGGAGTTTAGCTCTAACAATGTTTTAATGTCAATACCAATGACTTTGACCCTCACAAACTCAAAAAGACAGTATTTTCCTAAGGTTTTGGTACTTGAAAATAACTTAAGCATTTTTCTAAGGCTTTGACATTGTGAGGGCTTAATGGCCCTAGATATACCTATTTATTCTTGTAGTACAACCAAATAGCTAAATTAAATATCAATTGTTTTATTATAGTGGGTTCTACACAATTGGAATGATGAACAATCTTTGAAGATATTGAATAACATTAAAGAAGCAATTTCTAGCAAAGGGAAAGATGGAAACAAGTGATGACCGTGGATTAGTTGGGTTGCAATTCGACTATGATTTGGGGAAGTTGACAATGTTCCTTGAAAAAGAAAGAAAAACTGGGAGAAACTTATTTCAGATACAAGTTTCAGTCGCTATAAAATTTTAACCCATAAGTGACTTTAACTCTCTCGTTGAAGTTTATTCTTGATCTTAAATTTGAAGTTGTTTTAGGGTCATATAAATAGTGTCCAGTGGCTTCATGTTAGAAGAATTTCCCGAGCTTTGTATTTTGCGTGGAGATCATTGGAAAGTAATTGGTTTTTTTTTCTTTTGCTACTTTAATCAAGGAAAGGAAATAAGGTCAACTAGGTATCGTTAGTTTATGTTGAAACAGCAGGAAGGTTATATAACTAAAAACAAATCTGTTTCAGATCGTTACAAAGTAAATAAGCAATCTAGAGTGTGCATTCTTACTCAACTCATTCTCTTCAAGAATTTTTCTGCATTTGCTACATAGAAAGTTTTTACTAAATAATATTATACCAAATGTATATTTCAAAAAGTGAGAGATATATCTATAAAAAACAGAACTCTCGTGTGCTTCAAATCACTTGAAAAAATAAACCCACCAAGAGAACATAGAAATTTGGTATCACAAACTTCTGTGAGACTACTTAAAAGAGAAATGTGTGGATATTCATAAAAAATTTATTCACACAAAATAAAGTGCCGGTATAAGTCAAGCATGATTATTTAAGTAAAAAAATCTTCCGCACCCAAAGCAACCAGCAAGCAAACCATAGAAACGGTTTAGATATGAGAGAAACTTTTTTCCTCTTAGATTTGATATTCTTACAATGTTATAACATTTTAAGATTAAATTTAAGACCTAAAATTAGGGGTGTAGAAATGACATGTTAGTCGGTTTTGATGTGTCCTTGCTTCGGTTCTATATTTGATCGAGTCATATTTTAAGTATATATAATCTGTTTTTAACCCAACCAAACCCCGTAGTTACAAGTTCATTATGAACTGGACAAAATAAAGACGAAACCAAGTTTGGTTCCAACAGAATTGTTCAACTAACAAATCTTTAATTTTGTTTTTAGAAAAAATAGATTAATACAAGAAATTCATAATAATTCATCTATGATTACGTAATTTATTCAAGAGTAGTAACTCATAATATTGTTTACAAACTATAAATTCTAAGTTAGTGATTAATTTTTTTAGAGAGCATGGGATTAATAATAACCTAAAATCATAACAAAATATAATTTTTTGTACTTAAATTAATTTTCAGATGAGAGAGTAAACTCGATTGGATAATCTCGAACCTGGTCATTTTTTCGCTTGTCTTTTTTTTTGGTACTGAGTCAAACCGTCCCCATTTGCTTTACGGACAGTTCGCAGGAGGATCGAATCTTGTATACCGCCAAAATATAACGTGATTATGTATCCATCTAATAATTCATTGATTTTCATGTGCTAAAATGGTGCTAAACTGATTTGTCATTTTTCTTTTTTTGTAATTCACCAAAAATTATGAGAAAATAAATGATTTAAAACAACTTCGATAAAAATAATTTATGAAATTTTTAAAAGAAAAAATCTTAATTGAGTTAAAAAAATTAAATTGATTTTAAAAATTAAAGTTTGATTACTGAGCTTATTTTAAATATATGGTTCAATATGAACAATTTAATTGGTTTAATGTTTTTGTGTGCAATCAGTTCAATTGATTAATACAGTTCAAATACTATATATTTTACACGTCCTAATATAGAGCTTAGAATTATTTTTCTTAAATTTGGAGAATCATTTTGAATATTTGAACATTAATTTTGTTGGGTTTTTTTTAAAGAAAAAACAAAAAAATAAAACCATAATCCCAAAAAATAAAAAAGGTTAATTTGACATGTTTTAAAATAAATAATCGATTTAGAAAAACAAAAAGACTAAACTGTTGCCAACTAATCACATGAAGAGACTAAAAATGGAATTTTACTTACAAAGATACTATTTGGTCCACTTCTTGTGGTCAAAAGCAAGTTCAAGTTATACTTTTTAGTGAATGACTCATTAATTTGTCCACGATCATGTGGCAATGCCTTATTTGAGTATAGAGTTACGATTTGAGTAGGTTTCTTATAGATTAATGAACCTAAAAAGAATGGTCCATTTTGGACCAATTTCATTTTAACTGTAGATATATAATTAAATAATTTCAACGGTGTAGATTTATTTATATACTTCACAATGTTATACTACATCATGTACACTCAATCTATTCTTCTTCTTCCATACTTACTCTTTTCTCATTTTTTCTGCATCTTTTTCCCTTTAGCAACCACATCAGTTTTAGATTGTCTACATTGCATAGATCTAAACAAAGAGAAATACAACACATAACATTTCAATTTCTTCCTCTGACACGCGATTGTCCAAGTTAAACAAATCAAGTCATTGACTTCGACTACCACCGTTACCTCGTCGATACATACTAGCTCTCAAATTGTTCTCTGCTGCAGATCTCATCTCCATTTATGTTTGCATACAAATAGACTTCTTTTTAACAAGCAATTTTTTTTAGTAACATAGTCGGTTCTTCAAAATGCTTGATTTATTTTCTGATATCTTATTTGATGTCTTTGGTTAACTTATGAGAGAAGTTAATATTTTTAGTGGTGGTCAGAGTCAAAATAACAACGGTAATAATAATAATTGGACTTGATAATGATGAATGGGAAAGGAAGAGAGAGAAAGCATATCAAAGTTGAAGAGTTAGATTTTGTGTTGATAACAAATAATAAGATATGGTGGATGATTAAATCTAACAGTAAAAAAAAAATAGTCTATGATGGACCAATACATTAATTAGTGCAGACTAAATGGACCTATTGAGATATGTTAGTATAGCACCAAATAATATGGTGTGGTTCCTCCGCATCGTGTTTATTCAAATTATGTAAAAAAATTTATCAGATTGAAATTTTCAATAGTATCATTGATTTCATTTTATATAACATGATTGACGTTTTAATGCCATCAAATTCTGAAAGTGAAGCACACGAAGCTATCGTGGGACTGAGATATTTTTTCTTGTTCTATTTTTCATTTCTTCACTAAAGATGAGTGACTAAGGAAAACAACCGTGACAACCATACCCAAAATATATCGCAAATAAATAATGTCACTCTTTTATCAAAATTAAAACAACTTTATGTCTATTTCCTCTATATATCGAGAGAAAACCAATAACAAGGTTACATCTATATGTAAATAACAATCTTAGAAAATTCATGTCAAATTGGACAATATAAACATTACAAACTTGAGTTTTGATTTGAAGCATAACTTAATTGCACCAACTTCTAATTAAAATTAAGGAAAAACTTCAATGAGAGACTTGAAGCCAAATACAGGAGTAATCTTGTAACTGTTGAAGCCTGCGTCATATATGAGTTTCTCCCATTCTTTCTTTTCTCTTTCTTTTCCATTGTGCAGAGTCAACATCACCATATCAAAGTGCAATTGCAACTCAGTTAATTCACGATCATCGCTTGTTTCATCAATTGATATGTCTACGATTATCACCTTTCCTTTTTTCCCTTTCCCAGAAATAGCTTCTTTGCTATTCTTTAATATCTTTAAGGAAAGCTCATCATTCCAATCATGCAGAACCCACTTTAAAAATAAAATAAAAACAATTGAGATTTTAACTATTTAGTTGGTACAATAATGTTATAAAATTGGCAACTTAGCATGTTAGAATTTGTTATAATGGACAAAATTAATTAACAATTGATTAACACAAATGAAACACAAATACTGACATTGGCATCAGACACGAAAAATAAATAAAGAACGGTCAAACAAAGTGTCGAAGCTACCGAGACGAAGATACATACCTTGAGTAAAACAGCATCTGCAGGAGGATAGAATTGAACATATCTCCACCAACAAAGTTCAAATTTTCATTTCCAATTAAGTTACCCACAACTTGTGGTTGATCAAAAACAGTGCATTTGATGTTAGGAAAAGCTTCATTGATGAGTTTAGTGACACCACCAGTTCCACCTCCAACATCAACAAGAGAATCTACACCCTCAAAAACATGCTTACAATCTTTGAGTGCAATCTTAAACATTTGAGAATCAGCTGCCATAGCATCTTGAAACAAACTCAGTTTATCAGAATCTTCGTTCAGAACGTCCCAAAAATTATCCCCTGTTGCACTCTCGAAGAGTTCAAGCTCCTTATCTTCATTGAACCATTTCTTGGAGGAATGCCACATGTCCAAAGCAAGTGGATTAAGTGATCCCTGAACCATTGGTGCTAAACATGTTGATTTTGCCTCTGATGAGAAGCTTTGAAGGAGGTGTGAGAACATATGCTGTTTTTTCTTCTTCTTCTTCCCCTTTCATCACTGTTGTTTTGCATAGAAACCATTGTGTGTTAAAAGGCGCAACAGTCGATAGAGGATATTAACTTTAAAAGGATGGAGTTTCAAAGCTGATGCTAATTCAGGAAGAGTCATAGGTTTTCCATGATTGTAAATTGCATCTGATATGCCTAGTTCCATGGCAGATTTGAGAGCCATGGAGCTTATAAAACTATATAAATGTTTGTACAAATGGATTTGAAGCATGATACAGTTCATTTCTTCATTCTCATTAGTACTGAAATCCATTTGTTGTGATAAACTTTGGTGATATCTAAGTATATGAAATATATAAACTAGTAAGCAACTGTTATATATGCATTTTAATGTTAAACTACCAAATTATGATGTCTTTTCTTTATTCATCTAACTATATTTGTACGCCCTTTGTTTTTTCTGTACTCATTCAATATTTAGTATTTTCTCAATCTTTTCATTTATTTTATTGTTATTGTCAACAGATCACATCATTCTCTTAAATCCACCTTCGCATTCAATTAAAATAGATTTTTTTCCGTCTAAAATCAAATGGGTTTGAGTGGACACCTATGAGTGCAAGTTGTATTGTCATATTTAATAAGTGACAAGAAATCTATGCAGCTACTATTCATTTAAAAAAGGTAAGTATATTTTAAATATTTAATTTTATTATATTGTAAACAAATTACTATTTTGGTCTATCAATCTAATTATTGTTATTAGTTTTATTAGCGAAATTTCTTAAATTTATATTATACGGCATATATTTTAATTGTAACAAAACTTATACGTACGGCATATACTTTTAGATTGTAACAAAACTTATACGTACGGCATATACTATTTGTTCTATTAATCTAATTATTGTTTTTTTTTTCTCTCTATATATAAAAAAATTGTAACAAAACTTCATTAGTCGTGAGAATTAGAGTTTTTTGCTACAGTTTTTTATCTTAAAAAAAGAAGGAAAAAAAAAAAAATCACTTTTTAGATTTAAATAAAAATATACCTTTTCTAATAAGGTACATCGCACACCCTACCCAACCATGCACAATCTAATAAATTGTTTGGGAACAACTTGGGTAGATGATGGTCCTCTGCATCCAGTCACAGGATCTTGGATTTTAATTCTTTGTTTATAATATGATAAAAATGAGAGGATTATTATTTTTATTAAATATATTTTTAATCATGCAAATTATGACAAATTTAGTCTTGAAAAAAATTTATTCATTTTTAGTACGTAGTTTGATTTTATAAAAGTATCAATTTAAAAAAAAATTAAAATAGAGAATAAAATGAACAAATTATTTTTAAAGATTAAAAGTAAAGTTTTATAGAAATTAAAATTTTATTTTATTTTTTAATTATAAAAATTACATTTTATTTTTATCACCAATTTTAAAAATTAAAATAAGACATCTAAAATATTAAAGATGGCCCTAATAATAACCATACTTTGATTTGGCAACTCTTGGGATGCCTAACCTATTCAAACGTCTCTCCAAACACTAGTCAAAAATGTACAAAGAGAGAGAAGGGAAAAAATAAAGAGAGAAATAGACTAAAAATTTCACATTATTTAAAGTGTAATTTTGTAGAGAATGGTAAAGAATACTTATAATTAATACATTTTTATTTAATAGATTATTATAATAATTTTGAAATGATTTGAAGAATTTGTTTAATTTTTTTTTAATGTATGTTTGAATTTCTTAAATAGAGGTGTAACATCCCGCTTTTTTGAGACAAAATACAAATTTGTTTTTTTAATATATATATATATATATATATATAATTATCTTAAATATTTATTTACTTTTAAATCAATTAATAACTTTTTCAATTGTATTTAAAAAATAATTAATGAGAGTATTTGCAATTACAAAAAGTAAATTTAATGTGTAAAACAAAAGAAACTCCTGAATCCAAAAACTCTTGGCGTTTTTATTACAAAAAATAAATAATAGTTGGTCATAATTCAGAACGCTTCTAGAAAACTCTCTCAACAAGTCTAACACCAATACAAAAGTATCTCAGAGCTTCCAATTGCATGCTATTGGGTTTCCTCGCATTTCTCCTTCTAGGTTGTTCGCAACATTATTCGGTCAAGTAATACTATATGTGACGTCCTATCAAATGTGGTCACGTACTCGCGACTAGGTTAAGACCACCAATGCATGCATGAATATACATCACCTTAGTTAGTAACATAATAGGTCACTGAATCAGAGCGTCCAAAATTACTCAACATTTTTCTAAACCAACCTAGTTTATACACAAAATCATCACCTTGAATAACCACCCGTTACCAATCAAAATGCACAAATTACTTAATCTCAAAATATCATTCATAAACATGAAATTTATATAACACATATTTTAAAGACAACACACAAACAAAACCAATACATAACATCTCAATACATTTATATCACATATAATTCAAGTAGGAAAGTGAATGGAATGATGTTCTTACCGTTATGAGTGTCGTTATTAAGATTCCTACGCAGTGGCATTTACTCTAAATACGTTACATATATACAAATTAATTTACTACTCACTTAATGTCAAAATTCATCTATCCCTAAATCTTATTCAAAGTTTGGTGTTGGCTTAAGATTTTAAGATACACAATTTCTTTATATTTTTAAAAGATAACAATTCTCTCAAATTAGCAAGCACACAAACAAGTAACAATAAAAAATAGATGTGGAGTTTATTCTCGGCACAATGCCTCACTATAAATTCAATAAAATAAAGTGAAAATGTCATTTTCCAAATATTTCTTTTGGACTAAAATTCTAATATAACAAGCATCAAGAATCCTAAGACTTCCTTAGTTCACTTCCAAAAATTTAACAATAAAATTTAATGACACTTCAACACAAAAACCATTTTAATAATTATTAAACAAATTAACAACTCTATCTTATAATTTTTATATTTATAAATCAATACTACATCCACACAATTGTATCACAAAAATTACAACTTTAATCTTCCAGAAAAAATAACAATAACAACAAAACTTTCAACACATTGAATGTTTCTAGAAAAATTATTATAATTAATATTAATAAGATTTCTAAAATCTCTTCACCACTCAAACTATCGCAATATAAAATTTTAACCAAATAAAATTAAGCTTATAGCAAATAACGATTTCTATTGATTAAAACACGATCTAGTCTTTATAAACAACTTTTATTGGATAAAAAATCATTTTTGACATAGATAAATATTTTCTCTGATCAAAATAGATTTCTATATCAATATCATAAGAAAATCAAGAACATTTATAAGAAAATAAATTGCATGTCATGATTTACACATATAACGAAAATACCATGAAACTACTATTAGAATCGATTAATTATTAAAACATGAAACTCGAACTGATTAAGATTATGAATCAAAACTTTTCCAATAACATAATTTTCATTGGAATCACTTTATGTTATAAAGCCCTAAATAAATTTTAGAAAATAAAGAGAATCTAGTTTTAAGAAAATAAAGAGAACCTAAAGAAACAATCAAAGTAGTAACTCCTACGACGACACAATAAGCTACACAATTTTCTTTGAAAAAAATAAAATATTTTTTACTTTTTGTTCTTCTTCTTTGTCCCTCTTCCTAAATTATAGGAATATGTTTTCAAGGCCTATTTCCAATTTATATTTTTATTTTGAGGAGAAATAAATTGACTCAGTAAACCTTACTAGTTACTCTTAAATAAAATAAAATAACTACCAGTAACACTAAGCCTTCATTATTTTTCAATGCACTCTCAAAATTAAAATAAGCAACACACTACTCATAACAAATTTAGTGAAGAAAAAATATAATAATCTAAGAAAAAAAACTAAATTTGAGATATCATCAATTTTCTTGAATATATATTTCAAAAATATTAGTTAAAATTAACATACACATTTAAAATAATATATTAAAATTTTATTAAGTGAAAAATACATTTCATATGTAGCTTATTAAAACTAGCAAAATTAAGAGCCTTACAAAAGGAATTTTGTATTAATGAGTAAAAACAAATCCGTCAAACACATTTCCTCTCAAAGTCTCCATTTCTTTCATTTTTTCCTGTTTTTTAAAGTCCTTCTCCCCCTTTCCAACATATAAAAAAATCTCTACTAAACTTCATCTCTTACTTTGTAATTATTATTCACATCTTGCACATATAAAAAAACATTCATATATAGCATTTTCCCTCCCTCAAAATAACATATGGCAGTGAAGAATTCAAACTATAAAACATGATGTTGTCTAAAAAAAACTAATAAATTAATCAAATTAGCATAGTTGAGTCTATGCGCTGTATAAAGTAAAAAAAAAATAAAAAAATATTTAAATGTAAATTAAAAAAAATTATAATAAAGTAATTTTATTTTTTAGTTTAATAGATACGTAATAATGGTGTAAAATAGTTTTATTTTAACATTTAATAAAAATTATTTATTTATATTACTAAAATTAATAATTTATAAAAAAAAAATTTGACATCGCAATATTTGCTCAATTTTTTTGTAAATAAATATTAAAAATTAATTAGATTATGTTAATATTCGGAAAACCCGTGACCTACTTGAAGTTTCTTCAACATTTTTTACTCAGCTAATCAAACTACCTTCATAAGATATATTTCGCCCAACTTGTTTAAATGAGTCATCGTTATTGTCAACCTAAGTGAATCTTTTATATTATGATTCAGCCCAAAGTAATTATTATTTTTGACATAATACAGACCAATATTTTAATTGAGGTGTGATATAACTATAAGAAAATGTTAAAATAATATATATAAAAATCATAGAAAGGGTAAAAATCAACCCCTTGTGTAATCCTAATGGGTGTAAAAATAACTTCATCTCAAAAAGAAATCGCCGTAAGTGTTACATTAAGAATATCAAAGTCCCCTTTATTGTTATTCCCATCGAGTATACATGAACTTTTAAACATTTTAATAATAATTACCTAAGCAGAGATAATAATTGATTGTGCCTAACTATAAAATATCTTTCTTTTTACTAAACAATAAAAATATTAATTTAAATATAATATAAATTAATTACATTATATGTTGAAATATAAATTATATAATTGCTGTAAATTATATCACACATCGTCCATGTGAAGGATTATAAAACTATCCACAAATTAATTAAGTTCTAAAATATATAAAATTTTATTAAAAAAATATGAGTTTTTAAAAATGGTAGTAAAAAATTTTATTTTCGTAAATTATGAATAATAAAACTAATAATCACTGAAGTTTCAATTAATTTGAATGATTCGCAGTCTTGCTTTATTTTATTTTTGTAAGTCTAATTATTTTGAGAACGTAATTGAATATTATGCAAAAGTGACATTTAAGAATTATTGATTTTCATATATAAAGAGCAAAAATCTAAAAAATTTACTGACCAAAATAAAATCTCAAAAATATTATAATTTTTTTAAAAAATAGATAAGTTAGAATATATTCAATGTTTTAATGGTCAATACAACTTGCCATGTGTTATATTAAAGTCGTAAATTTAAATATTTCATTTAGTTAATAAAAATATTAGACTAAACTTTCTATTTTTATATTTTAAATTTATTTATTTAAATAGTTTAAAATCACGTTTCTCTAAAAAAATACATATAATAATAATAATAATAATAATAATAATAATAATAATAATAATAATAATAATAATAATAATAATAATAATAATAATAATAATAATAATAATAATAATAATAATAATAATAATAATAGACTAAAAGACTTAACATATTTGTGTATTAAAAAATCTTTATATTACTATAATATAAAACTCTTTATTATAGTTTTGAATCCTAATTTTTTTCTCTCACTAATTTATATTTATTCTTTTCTCTCAAAATTATTATTCTATAAATTTAACGTTGTATTTTGTTTTTTTATTTTGTTAATAATTAGTATTCATATATACATCAAATTTATTATAAAAAGTGGAAAAAAATAAGTGTTATGGTTGTACATTGTTTTTTTATTTTGTTAATAATTAGTATTCATATATACATCAAATTTATTATAAAAAGTGGAAAAAAATAAGTGCTATGGTTGTACATGTTCAACAACGTTCAAGTCTTTGACTGATAGTAGGTGTTTAAGCAAATTAGAATTGAAATACAATTTTATATAAAATCAAATTTTCAAAATATCATATTAATCTATTAAAAATATATCTAATACTTATTTTAAAATATCAAAATTTCATCAAAATTTCAAAATATCATAGTAAAATATATTAATCTATCAAAAATGTAAAATTCATTAAATATCATATTAAAATATATTAATCTATCATATTAATCTATCAAAATTTTAAAATATCATATTAAAATATCAAAATTTCATTAATATATTTAACATATTAATCTATTACAAATATATCTAATACTTATTTAAAATGTTAATATAAACTAAATTTTTAAATAAATTAATAGGTTTGTACTAAGTTTTCATAAATGTCAGACCTAAAAAAATCTATAATAAATCAAAGACCATATTTAAACTTTAAATTATTTTTGAGAGGTCAAATTTTCAAATTCAACTTATTCTCACCACTATTAACAAATATTACAATTGGGTAATTAATTTGATATCATAATTATATTTATATTTCTTATTTTACTCTCTTCTTCAAAATCACGGGATACTCTAATTACTTAATTCACCACCATTTTTCCCTTTTTATTAAGGCATTGATGTTTTACAATAAATTTTTGGTCAAAAAACAATTACAATAAATTTAAGAGAAAATAGGGTATGCACCTATCTCTCATCATACATGTTCTTTTATATATAAGAATCTCTCATCATTTCCTTTATTCATCTCCCTATGCCCCAATCTCTCTCGCCCTTTATTTTTGGATTTTCTTCATTTTTTAATTTCAAGTTCTCTCTCTTCTTTGCAGCTACTGTGATTGGTTCAATTTTTCTTTCATTTGATTATTATATTTTTAGTTCTAAGCACATTGCAAGACATATTTATATATTAATTTGATGGCTTCTGTGATATGCCCCGTGAATTGACTGTTATTCTGTGATTGAGTAGATAGCCACCTGATGTAATTTGTTAGATTGCCTTAAATATGGGTGAAATGAATATTGTTCTCAATTTTGAGAGAAGCATTTTCAATTTTTTCTTTTTTCTTTTTTCTTAGATTGCCTTTGCTTGTGAAAAATTATATTATTTTTGCAAACATAATTTAGAAATAATGATATTCATTTTGTTTCTTTTATATTCTTTGAATTTGCTCAAGTTTTATTTTTCATTATTTCTCAACGTCACTGTGATCTTGGAACTCACCCACCACCATGATATTTAGAAGCAATAATGTGTAATTTAGTCTATTATAATTTTCTAACATGATTTTAATTTTAATGTTTTTCAAAGATAAGAGATCTTCTTAAAGTAACACAATTTGATTTCATTTATTTTAGGAGTTGATTTCGTTATCTTAATATACATACTTTTGGGAATCATATTTAAATAAAAGTTATAAATGTTGTAATGGCTCTAGTAAGGTTTGGTCTATTAATTTTGCTATTTAAATAATTTTATAAAAACGAAATATTTAAAAATGTCATTCTTTTTCTTTTTTATAATATTTAGTTAGGTTTATGCGATTGAAATTGATTTTTGGTGATAATGAAACTGATTTTGTCAACATTTGATACTAGAACAACAATGGTGATTCTGATGGTGTCCATGTGTACACAAACTGAATACGCATATGCAAACTGAGTCCGTGTGGGAACCTATGTGAACTAAGTTTCTGTAGGAACCTACGTGAACTAAGTTTGCGTACATGAATTGAGTCTATGTGAACTGAGTCTGCGTACACAACATATTTGATTGTGTTTAGATTATGATTATGATATGGTTATGTAGAAATAGTGTGCACTATGATTACTAATAGAGTAGGTTGAGTTATAATTAATTATATTGCTAATAATGAGGGTCATCCTATTAGAACGACCGCGTCTACACGAACTCAAAATCTTGAGGAGCAACAAGAAGTGCAACGGGATAGGCAGGTACAATGGGAACAACAATGATTACAATAACAAGAGCAACATGGCCAACAAAAAGAGCAAACCCAACAGGAAGAGCAAACATAACATGAGGCTCATTTAGAGTAGACGAATCAACTTCCACAGGTTGATGAATATCATGGTAGTCATGTTGCCACATTTGTTCTTAGGATATTTGGTGACTACGCGACAACTCGACTTTGGGATCGATGATAATTTTATCGATCATATTAATTTTTTAATAGTTGTTGTCATAATGTGTTTTAGCCTATATTTTTCCTTCTTTTATTTCAAGATTGTGGCGAGCTAAGGCTATTGAGCAATGAAAAAATTGAAAGAAGTTGTGATTGAATATGAAGAGGTGGGCAGTTGGTTAACAATTCAGGGTTATATTCGTTTCCAAAATGCAGTTACGAAATAATCGATAAAGGGATCATATTTGCTTTCGTAGAGAGGTGGCATCGAGACACCAACAACTTCAATCTTCTGATAGGGGAAATGACAATTACAATGAATGATGTTTCCTTTCTTCTATATATACCCATCACCGGAGCACTTTTTAGTGTCAATGTATTTAACAAAGATGATTTTGCAAATGTATTAGTTGAACTGCTTAGAGTTACTAAGACTTCTGCTCATGCTGAATTTAATGTCACGTGGACAACCATTGTTCGATATAGTTGACTACTTGAAGCATACCATCAATGTTGTCGTGACTAGCTATGAGAAATTGTTGCGAGGATATTTCTACTATTTTTGGTTGGTTGCACCCTTTTCAGCAGCAAAAGTGTCTTCACAGTTAGTGTTGCTTACCTAGAGTGCTTTTGAGAAATCAACTCATGTGGGAATACACACGGGGTGCTACTACTCTTGCTTACATATATGACAATCTCCGTGAAGCCAGTATACATCACACCAAAATGGTTTCTAGGTATTTAACACTTTTAGATATTAGCACGCTCAGACTGAAGATCTGCAAATCTAATGCAAAATATAATTTCAGTAGAAGTAACACTAATAATCTCAAGTAATGGCATTTGATACCTACAAGTGTTGTATGTGTTATCCATAATTAATATTATGTGGGAATCATTCACAAGAGTGATAACATCTAGATGGACTTAGAATATGTCCATAAACTCATCTAAACCCTCTACTTTTCTATATCGATATACATATTTGTGCGTTCTATCAATGTCATTAGATGTTGCATTTCAAAATTATGATCCTTTAATGTCATCAATATATTTCTTGGATTGATCATGTTCTTCGTCATATACCAAATACATATTTGTCTTCATGAGACGATCGACTTAAGAAAGAATGAATAGTCAATTTTTTGGTCAACTCGTAGTTATGGAGACCACATGTTACATGCAAAATACCACCCCTTACCAATATTTGATGGTGTTCCTCTCAATCTAAATGAAAATTCACATTTTTTAGTCCAAGTACTTCTCACGACTTTAGGATTCTTCCAAAGTATATATTTGTTGTTTCTTTCAGATAAAAAATGACAGCGATAATTCTATTTTCCCTTCCAATATTTTTATCACATTTCAATAAATCATCTCGGGTATCAAACATGATGTCGGTGGTAAACACATTAGTCAAATCCACCATATCAGGTTCAACACCGTTATTCATAACATCGTCAATTTCGAGTTCAACACACATCATTCATTGCGTCAACATCAGATTCCAAACCATCATACATTTCGTCAAATTCAGATTCCATACCATCATACGTTTCTTCAAAATTAGAGTCCAAACCATCGTACATTTCGTCACTATTATCTTCCAATTGGTCCATTTATCTACATCTAATAAGAATAAATTAAAAAATTTAAAAATATTGTTTACGTGATTTCAATTAATGTATCATATGTGAATTGGATTCACGCAAACTACATGAATTGAATTCATGCAACCGTACGTGAACTAAATTCAAGTAGGTATTGTCTTTTGAATTGAGATAATCTATATGTGAACTAAATTGACTTACGTTTACATGAACTGAATTCACGCTAACTACATGATTTATATTCATGTAGTGTCTGTAAACCCTTAAATTCCATTGCATATGCAGACTTAAATCATGTATCATTACGCGAAATGTATTAACGTAGTACCTATAGTTTCTTAAATTGAATCACGTGCGTGAAAATTGATCACGTAAAGATACGTTGTTTAAGTTTGCGTACAATGTATTATTTACAACGTCCCTGAACTGTGTTGACGTAAAATTCCAAGATTTTGAAGAGAAAAAAATACGAATTCAAACACATATCATTAAGCATATTCTATTGGTGACTTTAACCATAATATGAAAATGTGACTTATGGAGGGTAAGTTATAGGTGAGTGGTGTGAGTTATGAATGAGTTATGATACGTACATTATGAGGTTAATGATGGTGATGAAAAGATAAATGAAGTTATAAGATTTAAAAAATGAGACAAATAAAAAAATGGTATTTTAGGTCTTCCGTTTTTATTAAAAAAAATTAAGAGATATTGTTAGCCAAAAGAGAAGTGTTTGGTAACAAAATTGTTGGTCGTGTGCATTTCTTGTGAATTATGTCATGGTAATTCTAATGATAAAGTATATCTTAAAAACAACCCAAAGGAGGAAACTATATCCAATTATTTAGCATAGTTATGCACATTATGAGCACATTTCTACGAAGGAGGAAACTAACTCCCAGCGGCGGCAGTTGACAAAAATTCAGGACAATGTTACTAATTTCATAATTCAAAACTTCTATAAATTTGAAATTAAAAAAATTTATTAATAGTATTTAATTTAATTTGAAAAAAAATAAAAGTTTGGCTTATTATAATTTTAGTCTTTTTTTTTTTACTGATTCACGAAATTGATCCCCATATTTAAAAGTCTACAATTTTAATCTATTATTTTAATTTTTTAATCAAAAAATGATGACGTAAAATATTTTAAATAATGTAACATACAATAGAATGATGTAGAATGATTAATATCTATGAAATTGAAATAAAACGTCGTAAAAACTTAAATTTTAACTTCATAATTTTTTTATAATTTTAATTTAATTGATGACATAAGAATAATTAATACATCTATATAGTTCTATATTATACAATTGTAGGTCACATCATTAAAAATACGTCAAATCATCGTTTTTTAATTTAAAAATATGAGAGATAGACTAAAATTGTTATTTTTAAAATAAGGGAGTAATTAATTAATTATAATAAATGTACCAAAACTATAATTAAACTTAAAAAATTTCATGGACTAAAACATATATATTACTTATTTATTGCCAACGCCATTATAATAATTTTTTTATTATAGTCAAGTAATCATTTATTTATATAGTAAACATCAATGTAAATCTTATACAGATAAATTTAATTATAGTATTTTATATATATATATACATTTCATTAATCGATCAATTATATATAAAACCTTGTCTAGCGGCATGAGTTATTCCCACTTTATTTGTCGACGTCCTTTGCAAGCCATGCGTGCAATGAAAGTTGGCAATGAATGTGAATCAATTTCAATTATTACTATTTACCTTTAATAAATTTAGTTTGAATTATTACCTTGTATTAATTTGGAAACAATAAACATTTATTTTGATTTGAATACCTATTCAATCAATTGATATTTCCAGTCAAATTATTTATTTGAATTTTTTATTCAATATTTAATTCGATTAATTTATATGACTGCATTTAATACCAAATCTGTGTTGTCTTGAGGTGTGCAACACGTGGATAGTATTAGGATTGAAATCATCACAGTATAAATAGTCAAGAAATACCGTCGTTTAAAAGACAAATTATAGCATGGTGATACAAGGGCCAATATTGCAGTCAAAGAAGTAGTAGGGTAACGAGAACCTATCTATGCAAAGGAAATTTGGAAACAGCTTTTATGTATGCATTTTGAATATTAGACTCACAATAACACCGTCTCACAGCCGGCGGCGCCTCCTTTCTTGGCTTAAAAAATAGTAGTTTATTTTTTTTTCTCTTTGTTGTATAAAACTATTCTTTGAATTATTTTATTATATTTAAATAAATAATTTTTAAAATAAATTTATCCTTTCTATATTTCATCTATAATTTTTATTTTTGTATGTTACATGTGACGTTATTTGTTTTTTAATTTAAGTGTGGTATTCATATAAAAAATATAAAATTATTTTTGTCAGGATTGCATAAGAGACTTTTAAAGATTATCACTAAATAGATCTTATTTTGTTTATAAAATTAGTTTATAAAAATTTATTTGTTATTTCAAATTATGAGCTTATAGCTTATATATTATATCATTTTTTAATAAACTATCCGAGTAGCTTTTGAGTTAATAATTTTAAATTTATCATTCTTTTGTTATTTTTACTTTTATTATTGTAATTAAAATTATTTTCTACTTGTTATATTTTATTTACTATAATTTAGAATACATAAACAAATAAATAATTTAAAATACTTAATTTTCAAATTTAAAATAATTAAACTAACTAAATAAAAATTTATCAAATTGATAAATAATTTATTATTATCTTTTTAATTATTTATAAATAGTTAATATTTTAATGTAAATAATTTAAATTATTTTAGTTATTATAACTTAAAACTAGCTAAATAAATAAAATTATATTGGATTAATAAATTTTAAATTAATAAACAGTAATTATTAATTATTAATTTTAAAATATTTTAATTATTAATTGATAAATTTAATTTTAATTAAGAATGTTTGTTTACATTATTTTACATTTTTAAATTAATTTTACCACTAACTTTACTAAATATTCAATTAGCTTAACAACTATATCAACTAACTTTTACTCAATAAACCTTATTATTGCACAAATCAACTAAGTTATGAATCTAAGGGACCTTTTTTAATAAACAAGTCTTAATATTGCATAAATCGGCCATCATCTCTGATTTATCGTCCCCCGCCTCTAAATCTGGTAGTGAATGTTACAACCTAAATTGTAGAAAATGAGATGTAATGTTTGTGTTGGTGTATTTATGTTTTTTGCGGTTATGTTTCTTTCCTTATGTGTTATTGTTATTTTTTGGTTGCTTTAAGTTCGTACATCATGTGTAATGTGTTTGTTGAAATGTCTAAGAATGATTTGTTTTGTCGAAACCATGTTAAGTAAAACATTTATGAAAGTTATCATTTAATTCAACACTCTCTCAACTTTACATATGATTGTAAACATGTGGGTGAATTGAATAGTCACATTAGAGACAACTTATAGTCAATATGAGTAAATATCATCAAATATTTTTATGTACATGGTTAAGATGAAAGATTGGAGATCTTGCATTATTCTTGATCATTGATCATATGTAGAAGAAATTAGTTTTTTTTTGTTAGGAGTAAGTTTATTGTTTGGTAATTTTCTATTAGCTTCTAAAATGTTTATGTGTATCCATAGCGTGTATTTAATTTAATTATTACTGTTAATTTTAAAATATAGATGATGAACGTGTGCAGTGCGGATCTTGACCAAAACTTTTGAGGGTGTCAAATTTATTAATTTTAATTAATAAAGTAAATATAATATTGTATATTCGTATTTTAAATTGTAAATTTGCAATTTAAGTGCACAAAAAATTGCAAACACAATAATAGAAAGAGGATAAATGAGATTGAGAAATTGTTAAGTTTGGGGAGTGATGAAGCTATATGTGTAGTATTCTGTTGAATTGTTTGTTCACTAGAAAGATGTTTTTCAAGTGTAGATGTTGAAACTTTATAATTTTCACTTTTGTTGAAAATTTTCTTCTTGAAAAATGTATCAATTTTTCTTATGTTTAAACATTGTATCACTCCTAAAAAAATACATATATTAAATTACACAACACTAACTTAGTAACATAAAAATAACTGAATCACAAACACATTCAGAGAAACCGTTTACAATTCTCAAAGTCACAACTCACATTAACAAAGTAAAATAGTTCACAAATTTACAATCCCACATCCACACTACACTAATAAGAAAAATAGTTCACAATCACAAAGTCACAATTCACACACTAATATTCACAATCTCAATTCCCACACTAAAACCGCTCACAATTCAAAAAGTCAAAAATACAATTAACACACTACTACTAGTTCACAATCATAAACTAAAACAATTCACAAATAATAAATAGTAGAAGAAGAAAACAATAATTGAGTAAGAATCTGAAAAATCGGATGCAAGAAGTGAGAGTCAGAGTGAGAAATCGACGTTGTGAGGAGGCCATAGAGAATGGGTTGAGAGGAGAGACGAGCGTCGTGTGGAGGTCGGTCGACAACCGCGAACGAGAGGGCTGAGGGGAGGAGACGAGATAGAGTCAATGAACACATAAAAGAAGAGACGAAGAGACGAGAGGAAGAGATGGAGACGTAATAGTGAATAGGTTTCTCTATACCTTAAAATTTTTGAGGGATATTTTATTTACTTATCTCTATTATTTTAATAACCTATATATATATATATATATATATAAAAGGAAAGGGATGTCGTGTTCTTTGCGGCTCCTTCAAAGGTTTGTCAGTAAACGTGTGGTCTCCACGGTCAATTTGATTATACTATTCTTTATATTAGCATAGATTTATTATGTAAAAAAATATATAAAACAATGGACCGCAAGTTGTTTTTACTAAAGAACGATAATTATTCATTCAAATTGATAGAAATTATATTGATCAAGAACATTACAATTCAAAATCGTTAAAAATGAAAATGATGCATCTTCAAACAAACTCACAACAATCATGTTAATAGCATAAAACGGCATAATGTCTCCAAATGTGACAAAGTCTTCAAATACGACAAAATTGGGGTGTCCAAAATACTTATCTTCAGAGTTGTAAACTTGGCGACACCAAAATCATTGATTGAATTTGCACTTAATCGAAGTTAATTTATCAATATGAACTAAAGAACATCGCAATAAAATGGAAAGTCAAAAAGGCAGCACCAAAACGACGAATAAACACAACGCCACACTAAGCAACGAAACTACAAAAAACGCAAACAAACAAACAAAAATTAAATCTATATAAAAATAACTTATTTAGATAAAACATAATTAAAAAGATAAAAAAAATGATTTTGGATCAAAAATTAATATTAAATCACTCCTTTTTTCGTGAAAAATGAAGCATCGATCAAATGGACTGCAAGCCTTGTGAATGTGTGATTTTTCTTAGAGCGACCTCTTAAAAAAAAAAATATAGTGTCCATGTGTTTAATTTTCTCCACATAGTTGAATCTTTTCAATACAAACTGCCCTCAATATCTTTCAATCATCTTGTTTCAATTAATTTTCTTTTGTTTTTTCTATGTTTTTTACTTGAATTGAAATTTATATATAATTAAATATATAAAATTTTATATAAATTTAAAATCATTTGATATGTTGTTGAAATTCATCAAAATTATGTTTTATGTATTTTATTAAACACCGTTACTTCTCACGAGTCTCAATAATATGGCAAAATATTTTAAATTTAGGTAAAATTTTACATACATGATCTATACGAGATAAGTTTTCTCTACGTCAAACTCGTATATTTTGAAGGAGATACACTAATAAGTCACAAAATTAAAACATTATGACAAAATACTTCCCACACTCTCTCAACTTAATTTCATGTAACAATTTAGTCATTTATCTTCTTCTTTTTTTATCGAATTTATCATTTACTAATTTTAATTTACGGTTTGATAATTTGTCTTAAAATATCAATAATATTATCATTTTTACAAAAACCCAAAATTCATAATCATCTTCAAACAAATCTAAAAAATTAATTATAATCTTCAAAAAAATCTAAATTTTCATCGAATTCATAACTGAAATATTCAAATAAATTCACATTTTTATCTCCAGCCACAACAATATTAAATAAAGAATTCACATATGAATTTTGATTGAAGATGGTGATGGATTTTTAAATTCTAAAAAAAAAATAATAACATGTATATTTTAGATTTAAATGATAAAACGTTATTTGAAAATAAAATAAAGTATGAAAGCGAAGAAAAAATAAAAAAACTATTAACTACAATAATTGAAAGGATTACAGAGGTATTTTTGAAAACGTTAATTTTAATTGGGAACCATATAATTATATGAATAATGAATTGATATAAAAAAGTGCCAAAGTCAAACTTTATTTAGTAGCATATTTCTATCACCCAGCTCAAACAACCACGTCCAATTTTAAATTTTTGCTAATGCCTCCAAATCCATGCACCAGTCTGTAGTTGCAAAGTTGATAATCAAAAAACTAAGAGATTTTAAGTAGCGATAAAGCATTATAAATATTCATGTATTCTGTTCTACGTTCCAAAACACAAAACAGCTTCAGAAGTGTAACTTCAATACAAACACAAAATTCACCCCTCATAAAAAATGGATT
>PGTU02010559.1:0-11796 GCA_002896215.2 Cicer echinospermum | reverse complement strand
ATGTATCTGTTTAAAGTGTTTGATCTAATAACTAATTGATTGAAACATTGATTTTCGTATGAATTATATGTTTAAAAATTTAAGTATTGACTTTTACTAGTTACAAATTATTTTGTTGAAACTCAATTTAGAAAAAAAAATGTTTCGTTCTAAACTTTGAGTTAGATAGGAAATATGTCTCTTATGTTTAAAGTTTTAATTTAAAAAAAAAATATTATTTTTTATTTTATGTTGGCTTGTGTTAAGAAAAAAATTGATTTTAAATCATGAATGTTAACTTTAAATCACTTGAAAGTGTTGATGGTTGTATCTAGATGAGTAGAGTTTTGATATTGGTTTTGAAAACAATTTACAATGTTCGTCATGATTTAGATAGTATGAAATTCATATTACTAGCAATAGTAATTCTTGAATATTAGAGTTTGGTAGAACTTATAATTTTTAAAAATGATATTTTGAAGGAGTTAAAGTTTACTTATTTTATATGATGAAAATAACTTTTGTTTGAGTTACTCTTGATTATTTTAAAGAAATTAAATTCAGTTGAATTTTTGTTGATATATAAAATACCAATAATTATATGCTACTGATTATATTTAATGTTTAAAACAGCTTAAAATTTACAGCATTTTACTATGTCTTGTTTTTAGAAAATTGAAAAGAGTTGTTGTTATGTTGGTTAGGGGCTGGTGTAAATATTGGATCGTGAGGGTATTGGGATATTTATTTGAAATGATTGATTTTTTTTAATTATGATATTATGAACTCATTAGAGTTTGACTCGATGTTAGAGTTTTAGAGTTTAAGAAATTTCCAGTGATTTACAATAGTACTAACGATAAAATGTATATTAATTGAGAAAGAGAAGTAAAAAGAAGGAAAAAAAAACAAAGTTTTAAAAAAAAAAATTCCAAACAGTGAAATTATTTTTGAAAAGTTATCTAAATTTTGGATTCTATAATTGACTTATTTTACAGGTAGATTTTATTTATTTATTATGAATTAACCTAACAAAATGGTATGCATTAAATTGGTATGTGTAGAGTGCATCATGTAGATTGATATGTGTAGAGTGACTCATGTAGATTGGTATGCGTATAGAAACTACAATTTATTTTATCAATTTGTTTTATTAATTATAAAATTACAATTTTTATTTGAGACTCAATTTTTAAGATTAGAACAGAACTCCAAAATCTTTAAAATTTATGGTGTGTTATGTTTTGGACCAATTTTGTGGCTTGATAAAAATTGAAGAGTGTATCTATAAGCAGGTTAAGTAGTTAGTGTGAGAGGAGGCTACTATTTTGTAGATTTATGAATTAGTGTAATTCATTATCATTATCATATGTCTTATGTTTTGTGTCATGTGCACTACTTTAATGTATATAGATATACATTTTTTTTTGTAAGTTTGATAAAATAGGAAAATAAATTGGAACTATTTTGGAAGTGTTAATTAATTGTAAAATTTCCTATCTATCTTTATATAGTTTAAATTTTATTTCAAAATATAAGTTGAAAATAATAATTTTTACAGTGATGAACTATTTAAAAATGTGTTTTTGATAATTAAAATATGAATAAATTTTTAGAAATCTTATAGATTTTAAAAATATTCGTGATTTATTTTATTTGTATTGTATTTAGAATTGTGATTTATCTTAGTTGTTTTTATTTAGACTTGAATTATTGAAAAATAATTTAAAGAAAAATTTGGAATTCTCAATTAATTATTTTTGGGTGCTAAATGGTTAGTAATATTCTTTAATAATAATTTAAGTCTAGAAATTAATTTTTAGAATGATGTGTAACTTTGAAAGTGGTTTTTGCACTAGCTGATTCAATTTGGTTTGGTAATGTACTATATCTTCTAGTAAATAATTATTTATCTTATCTTCTACTTGGAAAATCTATATATGCTTCCATTTGTTGTAACTTTTAAGTGATGGTTAACTCAAAAGAAAATTTAATCGTGATCAATTTGGAGCAATTAGACCTCTATGAGAATATGTTTCATTTTTTGAATCATCGTTTGAGTTATGAGACGAACGTAAAATCTTGGTGCTAATTTTTGGATTAGTTATTTGAATGTGTGATTATGTAAATATTAAATTGTTTGTGTTTCAAGTGTTCTAATTGTTGAGAATTGGTGTATAGAGTTAGAGTAGTCAAGAGCATCTAAAAGTGAAATAGTTCTATATTTATTCAATCGGATTATTGATTATATATTGATACTAGTGTGATTTCCTTGTTGTTGTAACTAGTTGTAAATTACCAATAAATTATTGTCAATGTGTAATTAAGTGAATTTTTAACTTGAAGTAAGGAGTAGGAGTTGTGGCGCCGCCTTCGCACTCCTGAACCACGTTAAAGATACTTTTAATTACCCATATTAAAAATTGAATGACTGCAGTTATAGTTACTTAAGTAGTTGACTACATGAGTAGGAGGGACTAGCTACCCCGATGACTCATCGTCAATAAAAGAGACAACGATAACTCATTATTTTTTTTTGAAGTACCTTTTAATTTTATTTTTAAATAGTTAAAAACAAAACATGTCATTGCTTATATCAATTGAATGAATTTAATTATTAAATATATGTTATTGGGAAACAGTATATCTATATTAGTTTTTTTTGCTTTCTCCTTGATTATATACAAATTATGTTTTTATAGGGTAATTGATTGTAAATCTATTATAATATTATTAAGTTGTTAGATGTTTTTAATATTTTAAAAATTGCTCTCTTTGTCAGATCTAAGTTAAATTTGTTGAATGTTTGATGATTGGATTTAGACTCTATTTTAAGGAGTAAAACTAGTAATATTTGGTTTGTAGTTGAAATTGACAATGTACGTGGAATGTGTTTCATTTAACCAAACTAAATGAACTATATTATTATTGACAAAGTCTATATGTTATGTTTTATATGTAAATTGTAGTGAGTAACTCTATCGTATTTTATTTCATAATTGAATGATAAATGTGATAGACATTTTATTTGATAATTGAATGATAAATGTTATGTGTTTAATTGATTTATTTTGTCATGTTAGTCTATATGCAATGTTAGTTGATTTTTTTACATGTTGTGCTTAATTGGAGATTGAATGTGTTAAATATAGTTATAGACTAAGTTTGAATCTTGAGGGCGGTAAGTTGAATATTAGTTCGCTCACCGAAAATTTCGAGGACGAAATTCTTTAACAAGGGGAGAATTGTAACACCCCAAATTTTATAATGAACTATTTTATTAATTAAATAGGAATTTAGATAATTAATTTGGTGTTAAAATTATTTTATAATATATGTTGATTAGTTTTATGATTAATTTTCTTTATAGGCATGATTTCTATGATGTACTAGTTTTATAAATATTAGATTACGTGAGCGATATAAATAATAAATATTATATTTTACTCTTTGATCTATTTTTTTTGAAAAATAATAGTAGTTTAGTGTAATATATAGTTTAAAGAAAACGATTTTGTGCAATTTTACGTGTATATACGTGTACCCAATTAATGTAATATTTTTGTGTGCGTTTGACTGATATTAAGTATGCACGTAGTTATATTTCAATTATTTATAACTACTTTCTATTTTTAGTTATTTTTTTTATAAATAATATCTTGAGATAGAATTGATCTTGTGTTTGATTTCTTTTATTTTTATATGCTTTTTATGACATTGTGATTTTATATATATTTATTATGATTTAGTAATTAATATAAAATATTGATGTTATATTTATTTATTTTATGATTTTGACTATTTTCTAATATCATGATGTGAGTATTTTGAAAAATAAGTATAATTGTAGAGATTATTTTGATTATTAGTAATATGAGGAAGATAGTTTTAATTATTAGTAATATGTTTTTTTATATTGATTATTTTAATTACTCTAATTTAACATATATTAATTATGAAATATTAGTAATGTTTTAAAAAATTTAATGATGTTTGATAGAGTATTAACAAAAAATGAGTTTAAGTAACAATTAATTTTGTTTTAGCAAAATAAAAATAATAATAGTAAAATATAAATTAAATAAGGGACAAATGGACTTGACCCATTTATGTTAACCCTAATTATGTTAATAAAATAAAAGAAAAAAACAAGGAAGGAAGCTTACGGCCATCACTAGTAAAAGCAAGGGAAACCAACAACAAGCCTATCGTTTGGCACCGGTGATCGATAACTGTTCCAGAAAACTTTCTCTGTTTTCACCCAAATTTCAGTATGTTGTTCCATTCAATTAGTTAGTCAATTAAACACAATTTTTTAGATTTTTAACCATCCAAATTTCTCTCTAAATTCCCCGACTTCTCCGCTTGTTAAATTACTTAGTTTGAACCGTTCTCCTTCACCGTAAGTCCGATTTGAGTGAAACCAACGCCAAAACGACCGTGTGAAAAATTGCTATTTTACCCACTGATTTGTTTTCTGATTTATGGTAAGTTTCCTTGACCGAATTTCGAATTTAGTTTTTAAAGGATGTTCTCATAATTTATTTTTAACGTTTACCTATAAACTGTCGAGTTAGATCGATTGAAAGACAAAGAGTCAATGAACAAAGGATGTTTGCTCGTGGAATCGTAGTCGTGTGTGAAAGCGTCAAATTAAGGTAAGGGGTGAGAGAGCGTTTGAATTCATGAGTGTAATATATTGTGAGATGAACGGAAAACCGTATTTCCCAACGATTTATTCGGGGCTCGCTACGTATGGCAGTAGCCCTTTGAGGGATAAATTAGTTAATGTGAAAATATGGAAATTGTGAGATTAAAATATAGAATAGAAATATTTGTAGGGTGTTGATTGATTTAATTTGTTTGAAAGTGTGGCATTTGATATTATTGTGATATTTGATTTAATTTCGTTAAATGTGTGACATTTGATATTATTGTGATATTTGATTTAATTTCGTTAAATGTGTGGCATTTGATATTATTGTGATATTTGATTTAATGCGTGGTGTGTGATATTATTGTGATATTGGTTGTTGAATTAATTTTATGCATATGTTTGATTAGATGAGTTTAAATGATGTTATAATAAAAATAGATGTGTTGTGATAATTATATGTGATGATGATAATGTTTGATTAATAATGGTGATGTGATAAATTTGTGATGAATATATGTGTTGTTGTATGATTGATGATAGTGATTCTATAAATTGTGATGAGTTTATGTGATGATGATGATGATGTGTGATTAATTATAGTGATGTTATAAATTGTGATGAGAATATTGTGATTTCAATTTGTGTCTGAGATGACGGTATTAATGGAGTATCATATACCAACGAGGGGAGAAAATAAATATTGTGAATTTGTGAAGTGGAGATTATTTTGTCATCATATAGGTAGGGCCTGACAAGCCTAGTGATTCCGGGGAAGTACAACTGAATGAGCCTGATCGTGGCGGTCTGCTGTCGAGCCTTAAGGCAAGATTTTTAGACCTTGGAGGTATTCGGGTGGGGAATTCCTAGGTGACTTGGAGGTAGCACTCCAAATGTTGGGAGCTACCACGCAACACACGTTTACCTCGACTGCCATGTATATGTGTCTCGGGTTGAGTTGAGGGGATCTATGAGGACATGGCCAATTTGAATTGTCCGTCCACCGGGATGGTGGCATAGTATCAAGCCTCCTAACCAAGTACTTCAGAGTTAGAATGGTACCACATTGTGATGTAGAGTCTAAGCTCATGCATAGCATTGCATTTACTTGTGATTGTTTTGTGGTGATTGATGTGTTTCAAAAGTAATAATAATTACTCTTAGATGATTTGATGCATATTATAATGAGATGATTATCTTACTTGAGTGAATTTGATGTTATAATATGATACTATTTACTTAAATATTTTGATATATCGTAATGTGATTATGATACGGTCTATTATGATTGTTGCGTGTTCTTCTTACTTATATTATACTATTAACATGATTTTGAAACTCACCTCCTTCGTTGTTTGTGTTTGACTGGCTTGGCCCTGCGTTTGCGAAATCGCAGTTGTTACAGGTTAATAAGTCTTGAAGTTCAAGTTTGGGAGGAACCCCGCTCTGATAGGTGATACCGGGAATAAGGGTTGTAATTTGTATTTTACTTATTTATTTTGAAACGACTTTTGTATGAAAATCATATAAGTACTAGTAGGTTTTTAGAATTAAATCAAGTAATTATACTTAATTCAAGCTTATCGAGATTGCACTATGGAGTAAAGAAGTTAAAGTGTTCCTTTTGATTTTTGAGAAACGTGATATCCTAAATTAAAAATTAAAGTTTTTATTCTCTTTAACAGATTTTTATTTATCCGCTGCGAATTTTATAGAAATATGATATAAATTATTATATATATTATTTTGGGGTTTAGGGTGTCACAATACTGTACTCATGTCCATGATTCATTCGAATATATCTTTAATGAAATCTAATTTCTTATGATTAGATCAATCATTCAAATACTTAAATTTGACATAACATACAGAGGTAGTATTTGCAATTGCTTCTACTATGATGGGGACAATTTCTCGAATTTCTGTAATAGTTTTCTGACCGAAAGCATACTGAATAACATCATTTCCACCTATCTCTCCAACAAGAAACAATGATTTTTTGAAGTAGACATCACACTCTGTTACATAGTAGAACAACAATTATGTTAAAAATATTGAGAAAACATAATTATAATTATAAAAAAATACTACTAATAATCAAGGAGTTATAGTAAAACCTTCTATGTTTTTACAGAGGGAGGATTTTAGCTCCTTAAACCATCCAAGTTGAACCCTTAGTGAGTTATTTGTCGCTGGTACCATAACTCCATGATTTGTGAAAAACAATTCTTCAAGTGCAGTGGAACCAGCAACTGCAAAATTCACTCCTTTCCTGATGTCTTGGTCTTTAGTAAGATTTTTTACGGCTGGCAAAAATGGCAGTCCATACGCCTCAGCTACAATTTGAATGGCCACAATTAAGTGAATTATTGATAAAAAAGGAACCAATGTTATTTTTGATTTTGAAGAATGTAAACAACCTTAATAGGTAGAGCATGTTTGAGTAAAAATACCTATAAAGTCTATGATAAGTCGTCCATTCGACAAACGTCCAGCTGGATGTTTGAAGTATGTTGAGCCATAAGGACTATCGCTAGGCATGGGATGGTCACGATGGAAAGCCATAGCATTCCCAGTATCGCTTATAGAGTCACCAAAGTTGAAGATAGTTTCATATGGGAGAGAATCAACACTTGAAACAACATTTCCAAGAAAACAAAATGTGAGGATGATGCTAAAGAGATTAAAGATCTTCATGGTGTTATTTATTTTTTATGATCAATATTGATATATGTGGTGATGAGTGTTTGACAAATGGGTTTGATAAGCTTTATATATAGCGGCACTAACGCCTTGCCTCGTAATATAGTAAATTATCTAGGTTGTTTAATATAAATGATTTAACTATTTTAATTCTTGTAAAGTTGTATCTTTAGTATTTAACTTGTGTTTTTCAACTTATACGCATCCACAAACACAAGTTTGGTTGTGCCGAACATAGTTTGTCGTGACTATCTTAGTTTTATTGCTTGCACATGAATTAACTATTTTGAATCTTGTAAAGTGTTATGATAGATAATTAATTGACATTTTCCAACAAATTTTCATATACATGCAAAAATTTGTTTTGTTGAGCATTATTTGTTGTTATTTTGGTTCTTTTAACTATGTACAAACACTAAAATTAGACAACTAAATAATTGTTTAATACGTAGACCGTTAGGATGTGATTTCATCGCTTCACATACTACAAAACATCCTCATGATAACAATATATTGTTTAAAACTCTAATTATAATTGTTTTTCAAATAAGTAACACTAATTATAATTGCAATCATCCATTAAATATAAAATCTTATTGCATAGTCTGCGTTAATAAAAATTGTTTTTAAATAATTGATGTCATAATGTGATTAAACATTAGGTTTTCTTAATTTAACCTTTATTATGAAATAAATGAAATATATTATATTCGATGATTAATGTTTTTAATATTTTATAATACGACTAAATATGAAAATTTCTTAACAAAGATTAATTTTAAAATATCATATTTTTAATGTTAAGATTTCAATATTTGATCTACTATTGCAATAATTAAAAAGTAAATTTACGGGTCATTAAAATAACACACATGTCATTATGATTTATTCGTACTTTAAAACATGTGTTGTTGAAAGTGCCATTGTTGTAAACAACAAAACTAAGGTTTAAAAAAATTGTCTAATATGATACTTCGAACTATAACTTCCAACATACAACTCTTTTAATCTAAGAAGAACTCAAATTTACGACTGAATTGAAGACACCATTCTGCTATTTAGTGGCGGCTGAAATTGACATAATAACGTGCCAAATTTAGTCCTCACTATACCCCTATGTTTTTTTTTTTGCAGCGCATCACTCTCCATTATTTCTTGACACTGTTTTGACCTAATTAAATGTAGTTTGAATTAGATTTATTTATTTGGTTTTTTATTGGTACATAATATTTTTTATGCATAAACTATATATGATATAAAAAAAAAATTAGCATTAGAAATCACAAGATTCAATTCTAGATAATTAGGAATTAAGTTTGGTGTCAGAGATTTACAACATTCACATATATTTGACACAACCATTTACTATACCTTATGGTAAGTAATAAGAATTAGTTAACCCTTCTAAAAAAACTAAATCCATTCTATTTCGAATACATGAAATAACAAAAGGATATTATATAAATAATACAATTAGTAGTTGTATGTTTCTTTTTGTTAACCTTCCTATATATATAATTTTATTTTAAAATAGTACTTTCATCCAACTTTTATTACAAAATTTATAACACTATTAAGGTTTCTAATCATAATTAAATATAATTTTTTTAATTAACTATAAAATCCCCAATATAATAAAATTATAATATTTATTTAATCTAAATAACCTCAAATATTTCATCTTGCTTCTAAAAATTAAACCTAAGCTCTAACTAACGTTCTTCTTCTTTCGTCGTTTGTCATTCAGGCCGACGTTTAAAGCTTATGCAATAACAATGAGGATTTACATCTGCACTCCTTCAGACTGTGCTTGCACACCCCAAGCCCATTGATAAAACAATTCTTCACTCTTTTTAAATCATTTTAGTAATAAGTTTTAATAAATTGTAGTTCGCAAGTTTCAAAATTTTGCGGAAACGTAGGAAGTTTTTAAAACTTTTTCAGAAATAAGGATATAACATCCTCGAGAAAATTTGGGAAAGTTTCCGAAATTTTTTCGGATCTCTCTACAAGTTTTCACATTTCTCTGAAAAGTCTCGAAAATTCTGAGAGATTTCATGGGTGGTCGAAAGTTCAACAATTCTAAAATTGCCCGCATTTCGAAAAACTTGAATATTCTAAAAATCTTTATGTTTTCAGACCCTTAAATGTTTTCGAGCTGCCCACTTATTTTTTTTTTTCAAAGAATTTGAAATTTTCAAAGATCAAAGTAATATTTCTAATGTTTCGAAAGAGGGAGTGAAAAAATTAGAAATTAAAAAAGTTGAACATTCTATAAATAGTTAAAATACCAAAATTATATTTTTCTGTTGATTGATAGTGACAAGTTTAGACGTGATGGTATATACTAGAATCCTCGATAACAATGCTTCCTTTTTAATAATCTTAGTCTGGATTTCAACTACTCTTGCTAACATTCTGGTTCTGATTTCTAGATTCATATGCAAACTAGTTTTGCATCTCAGCATCTCTCTACACACCCAATGAGACTGAACACTAACATTATTGAATGAAGAACTCATCATTCGTCATGTGTAGTTATGTAAGTATTGAAGCAATATGAAATGAAGAATCGAGTGCTTCTTAAAACTTAATCCATAAAACATCCCTTCTCTGTTAATAGATTTAAATTTCCTTGGCAGCAGGATTCCGGCCAAACTGAATAATTATTGACTTGTCTCAAGTAGTTTATAGAAGTTGGTAGAATTAGTTACTAAATGTTCAAATGTATATATACATATTGCGACAAAGTTAATTAGACCGTTAATATTATTGTTGCTTATATATAGACTTTTTAGGTAACAGAAGAGAGAAAATAACTTTGAATTTTATTAATGGAATTAATTTAGAGTTCTTTTTCACATAGATAAAGTCTTCTCCTATTTTGAATTCATTAAATATTCTTTTATTTTTTCCCCCAACATTCTCATTGCTAAGCTATCTTGAAAGGTGGAGTTTGAAGAGAAGGATTTGCAAAAGGGCCTTCAACTAATCCCTTTGCTATCATCCTATAAGCAGCTTCAGTTAAGTGAGCTCCATCCCAATTTATTAGTTTTGAGGTGTCTGAACAAACTTTCGTACCTGGCCCTCCACATGGAACATTAAAATTGACATTGTATGGTCCATCTAATCCACAACATGCTTTCAAAATCTCATTTTTGTCGGAAGTAAAGCCTACAATGTACATAGAACAAAGTGAAAGTTTAAATGAATTTAACAAAAAATTGACAAATAATTATTTTTCGATTAAAGAATGTAAGAACAACACACACCATATTGTTGTGGTGCTTGATATAAACGTTTGGCATCATTGTAGTAGTCAAAATATATTATTTTGGCTTGAGAATTCTTTTGTTGTAATGTCTTTATGGCATTTTTGAGTTGCTCGTTAAAGTATTCGATTAAATTATTGTAAGCTATCAAGCACCCAAATTCATCAAAGTCTTCTTTCTTCTTACTATCAACCATTGTCAAAAAAGCAGCATTACACCCTATTGGAAAGTTCCCAGGAACCACAAGCTCAATCGCTCCTTCTTCAATTAACGCCTAATAAATGGAAAGAAAATCAAACAAAATATTTGTTATATGTACTCATGTCCATGATTCATTCGAATATATCTTTAATGAAATCTAATTTCTTATGATTAGATCAATCATTCAAATACTTAAATTTGACATAACATACAGAGGTAGTATTTGCAATTGCTTCTACTATGATGGGGACAATTTCTCGAATTTCTGTAATAGTTTTCTGACCGAAAGCATACTGAATAACATCATTTCCACCTATCTCTCCAACAAGAAACAATGATTTTTTAAAGTAGAATCACACTCTGTTACATAGTGAAACAACAATTATGTTAAAAATATTGAGAAAACATAATTATAATTATAAAAAAATACTACTAATAATCAAGGAGTTATAGTAAAACCTTCTATGTTTTTACCGAGGGAGGATTTTAGCTCCTTAAACCATCCAAGTTGAACACTTAGTGAGTTATTTGTCGCTGGTACCATAACTCCATGACTTGTGAAAAACAATTCTTCAAGTGCAGTGGAACCAGCAACCGCAAAATTCACTCCTTTCCTGATGTCTTGGTCTTTAGTAAGATTTTTTACGGCTGGCAAAAATGGCAGTCCATACGCCTCAGCTACAATTTGAATGGCCACAATTAAGTGAATTATTGATATAAAATGAACCAATGTTATTTTTGATTTTGAAGAATGTAAACAACCTTAATAGGTAGAGCGTGTTTGAGTAAAAATACCTATAAAGTCTATGATAAGTCGTCCATTCGACAAACGTCCAGCTGGATGTTTGAAGTATGTTGAGCCATAAGGACTATCGCTAGGCATGGGATGGTCACGATGGAAAGCCATAGCATTCCCAGTATCGCTTATAGAGTCACCAAAGTTGAAAATAGTTTCATATGGGAGAGAATCAACACTTGAAACAACAT
>PGTU02010556.1:0-14041 GCA_002896215.2 Cicer echinospermum | reverse complement strand
TTAATAATTTACATAATAAAATCTAATATTATTTTCTAATCCACTTTTCAATCCCTTTCTATACTACTTCAAATTTATCTTTGATATCAACAATTTTTTTTTATTAGATTTTACTTACTTTTTATCAAACTTTAGAATACTAAAACTTCATTCTTCTAAAAATCGAATGATTAAAAAAAGTTAATTTAATTATTGTCGGCTTGTACACAAGTTTTTTTTATTTTTTATTTTTATGGTCTTTCCTATAAATAAACCTAAATGTGAATCACATGTTCACAAATTATTTTATTCTATGTCTAATGTACCATTTAATCTTTATAAAGGACGCATAACCCATTTTATTTTGTTATAGAAGTTACTTTTTATGTAAAAATGAGATAACAAACATCAAACTATTTAAAATTATTAATTCATCAAACGTTAATCTTTGATAACAATGAGTTCATTACATGTTTAACAAAAATGATTAAGATTTCTCAATTTTTTACCATAAATTTCTTATAAATTTTTATTCCATTGATTTTTATTTCATTTTTATTCAAGTGACAAATTAATGACATATACATTTTATTATATAGACTAATTTTAAGAAGTAATTAAGATCTATTTAAAGAGTTGATCTCTTACAATATATTTTTTTCTATACACACCAATTAAATATCAAACTCTGACTAAATAGTTTAAGACGTCACTCGGATAGTTCAATCATTTATGTCGTACTTACTTCTGTGTTGGGTTCATGTTTTTTTCTTTATGTATTTTCTTTGGCTAAGGAACTTATCTTTAATCATATATTTCTAATTGTGTATAAAGTATGGAGGCCAAAAGGAACTTTCCTTACAATGAAATGTGTGTGGGGATAGTACTTAAAGAGTGATTGAGACTCAAGATGGGATTTTGGCCTTGAGTTAGGATTATAAAACTCTAGAGTAGAAGAAGCCTGTGGATTTGTGTCATTTGATTTTTGGGCCTGGATGTTTATCCTTGATGATTGGCATAGATTGAATCTTCAACACCAACCTCATGTTTTTTTTCTTTAAATGAGTTTAAAAACTTTGCGTAACTTTACCTTACTAACTAGTTGGTCATATTTAAATTTTACTAATCTTTATAATATATTTTATCTTTCAAAAAGCAAGTTTGCTCTTGAGCCAAACCATGAAGTATAGGGATTACGCCTAAGTTCATGAATAAAAACAATTGGTTAAATTATATAATATTCATAACTAAACTATAATGACACCTAGTCAATGTTTTCAAATAATTTTATGTAAATAGATCATCAAAACACATAAAATAAAAAATTAGTGTGTTATTCTTGTTAGACAATGTCTAGTGTGTGACATTTATCTTGTTAAGATTTTGAGTATATCATTTAATTAATACTAAATTGAGTATTGAACTCTTTAAACATGTGATTAATCAGTTCAAACACGTTTTTGGATGTATGAAAGTTAATTATTATGAAATTACGAAGATAGAATAATGCCCGTAAAAAAAACCGTATATTATTTAACATTAATACTTATCTAATTGATTCATACTTATCACGATGTATAAACATTTATTTTGAAGAAAATGGATAAAAAAAACCAAAAATAATAAGTGATTAAGATTATAGACCATGTTAGGTGGCAAAGCTCTTTCTAATTTGTTTTAACTTTGTTATATTCTCATGTTTAAAACTTGAGACTCTAGTTAAATTCAAAATTTATACTATTTTGTACGAACTTTCTTAAATAAAAGAAATTAGTTACATCTAAATAATCATAATTTTAATTTTTCTTTAAATGTTCAAAACTTGTTTCTTTTTATAGACAGGTAAAAAAATTCATCTGATTGAACCCATGATTTAGTAGTTCTATTGTTTAAGCAAAAACAAATTTTGACTCATTTTTTATTAAAAGAAAAATCAAGTGGATTAATTGGAATGATTTTTCTTATCAAACATGCAAAATCGCTTTCGAGAAAAAAGGGAAGAAAAAAAGAAGAGAAATTATTGCATATTATATATTCTATATATTAGAAGCAATTTTGTCTTAAAAAAAAAAACTCATAATAGAAAATATAATTAAACGTCTTTTTATGTAAATTGTAATAAGTTATTTATTGAATAGGTATAAATTGTAAATAAGTTGAAATAACATATAAATTTGTCATTAATTAATTTTCTTGTGTGCACTTTTCAAATGTGAATGATTTTAAATTAAATTTAAATTCTGAATCAATTTTACTTTAGAGTATAAATATTTTAACATAACTCCGACATATCAAACAATTTACTTAACTAAATTGTCATAATCTAATGAGTATAGTTCAATTAGTTTAATAAAAAATCATAGGTTGATCCTGAACACATAATTGAAGCAAAAATGGAGTTTTTAAGTTTCGATCTTATAACACTCAAGAAAACATTAATATGATAAAGTAATTCAATGAATAAACTTCTCAAAATACTTATGAAATATCAAAATGTCAAAATTTAATAACATAAATACTGACACAAAATAATAAATATTTTAAATTCACTTGAATTATTTCATATACGAAAAACATTCATATACAAATACAAACTCCAAGAGAAGAAAAGTCTTTCATACACCATTAATTGGGGCATTTGGAAGAGCACACGAAGAAGCAAAAAGACAAAAAATGAAGTCCAAAATAAGAAAGAAAAATCCATAAATAGAGAAGAATTACCAGTAAGTGTGAAATGAGCCCATAATTCATTACGTAGTGCACCTTCAATTAATTCATCACACACAATCAACACATTCATTCATCATTCACATTGCCATTCAATTCAATTCCACACTCTCTTATCTGAATTTCTGAATCAATCTATTGTTCTTAACTGTCACACTTCCTTTCCAATTTTCATTTTATTATATTATTATTATTTCAACACACACAAAACACTGAAAGAGAAAAAAGCACTTTTTTTACCCAAACAGATTTTTCATTCTTGGATCTGACACTGCTTATTGAGTTTAAGATCCAATGGCGGTTTCTTCTAGAGGAAGCAGGAGGTTGGATAACTACCCTTCCGTGCTATACTTCTCTTACCGGATCTTCATCTCTGCATTTCTCTCTCTTTTCATTGCCACTCTTTCAGTTCTCTTCACCACAAAATCCATCCACAGAACGAATATCTCTGTAAGTTCCTCTGTTTATTTTTTTCAATTTTTATGTGTTTTTTGTTGCAAAGTTTGATTTTGATTCAAATCCATAGAAATTTTAGAAATTTGAACGACCCTTTATTTTAGATTCAGTCTTGAAAGCATAAGCCCCATTTTAATTTGATTAATTGAATGAATTATAACGAATTAGGTTTTTTTGTTTTTTGATTTTTTTTTTTCTAGGATCTTCCTACTACTGGTAATGCTTATGTTCAGAGAACATTAGCATTGAAATCTGATCCACTTAGGACAAGAGTGGATTTGATTACATCAACAAGCTAAAGATCATATATCATTAGTGAATGCATATGCTGCTTATGCTAGGAAGCTTAAGCTTGAATTCTAGGCAATTGAAGATGTTTGATGAATTGGCTGGTAATTTTTCGGATATTGCTTTGAAGCCGACATACGAGCGTCGTTGTTTGAGTCGGATGGTCTGCTTGATGAGGATGTGTTGAGGCAGTTTGAGAAGGAGGTTAAGGATAGAGTGAAGATTGCGAGGATGATGATTGTTGAGGCCAAAGAGAATTATGATACTCAGTTAAAGATTCAGAAGTTGAAGGATACTATATTTTGCTGTTAATGAGTCACTTGCTAAGGCAAAGAAGAACGGGGCGTTGGCGAGCTTGATTTCTGCGAAATCGGTTCCCAAGAGTTTGCATGTTTGGCTATGAGGTTGATGGGTGAGAAGATTTCGAATCCGGAGAATATAGGGATGAAATCTAGGCCGGAGTTTTGAAGATCCGAGTTTGTATCATTATGCGATATTCTCAGATAACGTGATAGCTGTTTCCGTGGTGGTGAGATTGTGGTGAAGAATGCAGCAGAGCCATGGAAACATGTTTTTCATGTAGTTACGAACAGGATGAATGTTGCTGCAATGAAAGTATGGTTTAAAATGAGGCCAGTTGAAGGGGGTGCGTTTTTTAGAGATAAAGTCTGTAGAAGAATTTGCAATTCTTAAAGTTCATCGTATGTACCGGTTTTGAGGCAAGCTGAGTCGGCAAAAATGCAGCAGCATTTACATTGAGATCAAGCCGCGAAGACCCCAAACGACGCACAGGACTTGAAACTTAGAAATGCTAAGTACCTGTCCATGTTGGATTACCTTCAGTTTTATTTGCGGAGATGTACCCTAAAATTGCGTAATATCTTACTTTTAGACGACGATGTTGTGGTGCAAAAAGACTTGACGGTTTGTGGAAGATTGATTTGGATGATAAGGTGAATGGCGCTGTGAGATCTGTTTTGGTTCTTCTCAACCGATATTCTCAATACTTGAATTTCTCTCATCTTTAATCAAGGAGAGCTTCAATCCAAAAGCATGTTCTTGGACTTATGGTATGAATATATTTGATCTTGATGCTTGGAGGCGTCAAAAATGCACAGAACGTTATCATTACTGGCAGAACAAGGTAAATTTCTTCTGCTTATAGTTTACTCTTTGCTATCTATGGTGCCACTAAATTTGTGCCGGTACACTGTTTAATTTGCTTTCAATAAAGCCCTTATTTTTCTAAAATGGTTGCCGGTATAGTGCTCAAATCCATTCTTGGGACAATTATTTGTGTAGCATTAACACCTTAGATTGAAAACGTGTTCGATGTCTGACATGTATCGGTGTCCAACACTGGTACATTTGGTTACATTCAATCACTTCACTTTTTAAAGTTATTACTGTGTCGATGCTTAACTCACTAATTCTTGTTTGTGATTATTCTGTTATCAGAACGAAGACCAGACTTTATGGAAATCGGGGACGCTTGCACCTGGTTTGATTACCTTTTACTCTACAACAAAGTCACTGGACAAATCATGGCATGTTCTTGGGTTAGGATACAATCCAAGTATTAGCATGGATGAGATCAACAATGCTGCAGTCATTCATTACAACGGAAACATGAAACCTTGCTTGATATTGCTTGAATCAATACAAAATCTGTGGACCAAATATGTTGACAGTGACATGAGTTTGTTCAGATGTGTAATTGGCTTATTAGTTGAGAGATTAACACACAATCTATATTATAGTCATAATTGTGAGACAAAGTGTCCACTTGTGGCTACCATATTCTTACAGTATTGAGAGAGAATCTCATGTTTAAATCTTTGCTTGTCGCCACAGGAAAGTACTGCATTGTTATCAAGTATGGTCTATGCTGGGAATGCTGCATTGTTGATAATTTCAGATGTTAGGCAATAATTTTTATGAGCTGAATTTGGAAATGTACACGAATAGCTTTTGTTTATTTTTTTTCTTTCTATTCTATAGTTTGAAGCATATTTATCATTTATTCATTTTGCTAATGTTATTGTCATGACTTTAATTAATGAATAATGAGAAGGTATTACTGTTTTATTTATATAATAATACACTTACTACATATATGATGTTTTGTACTCTTCTGGACATACCTCTTTCTATTTGCATTATTGATATCTACTTATCATAGGGAAAAGCTATATGTGAAAAAATATTTGCAGAGATTTGGTTCATTTGGTTGTTTATGAATAGCATTTTCAACCAGGGATTTGCATTCTTAAAAACTTTGAAGATAGGTTGTTTTTCTGACTGAGTTTCTGCACTTTCAAGTGATGAATACAGCTTTTCTTTATATACAATGCATATGTATGTATCGTGGACTCTTACCAATGTCTAGTGGGGTTGGATCCTCTCCAATTTCTGGATAGTTCCACTAGGAGAGGGAAAGACGCAAATAATAAAATAAATAAAATGACCATTTACATAGTGTCTTTCTCTTTTCTATTGATACTGTTCAGTAATTGGAGAGATCCACACTCGGTCTTCTGTCAAGGACGACAAGCGACGTGATTTGCTTCTGACATTTTTTTTTGTAGTTGACAGTTGAGAAGCATGTATTACGTTGGAGAAATAGACACAACATTTGTACAATTGAAAAAAATATTTTTATTTTTCTTTTTTAATTTTGTGTTAATTTTATTTTACTTATAAGAAATGTAAGACACATGAAATGTTAACTAGAGAGGATGTATATTTTTTAATTTACTTATAAGAAATGTAGACACAATATAATATTTGAGAATTTTATTGTTTGCAAAGTAGATTTGGATTTATTTAGTAAATGGACCGCTACTTTTTTATAGTGCTATATCCATAATGTTTTGTTCCATGCTAACGGGCCAAGACTTATTTAATTCTATGTAATGTTTTGGAATTTCCTAATTTATTGACCAATCTTTCTGGTATAAGTTTATTGATAAAAGATTGTCTGTACGTCAAGACATATGTAAAATCATCTTTAGTGTATTTTAATAAATAATAATTTGTTTCTATTTTATTTATAAATAAAAAATAAAAAATTCATGCATAAGCATAACCTTGGGTTGGCCACACATGGGCCTTAAATAACTTTCCACATGTACACCCTTTAATTGTTTCAAACTCAAATAATTAAAACTGAATGTAAGAATATTTTTTATCCTTTTACAAAATTACATGCATCTCTTTATATCAATTAATATATTAAACATACTCTATTCTCAGTCTATTTATCTCTTTTCACTTTCTTCTTACAACCAAACATACCAAACATATGATCATTTATGTTAGAAATATATTAAATAGCGGAAGAAATAGATTAAATTAAACTAATAATTATTATTAGAAATAAAATTAATATCAACAAATGATATATTAAAATATACCATACAATATATTAAATTAAACTATTAAAATTTGTGTATGATGATCGTTCTGTTTTGAAAAAGAAATTTGAAATTCAATATAATCCAAACAATTTTTTAATTGATTTTCGATTTTATTTAGATCAGTTTATTTACCTGTTATGGATTATTTTTTGCGAATATTCAATTGTCATCTTTAATTTAGATATAAACAACCTATTAGCAACCATTCCAAAACAACACTTATTTAAAATTGCTTAGCATTTTGTTGAAGAACCTTGATCAATCCCTGTCTAATACTTTTGCCATTTTGGCCTTTTTGTCTTGATATTTTATGTTTTTATTTATTTTTAATTTTGATAAAAAAAAATACAAATAAGAGTTTTGTACAGACACCCCCCACTTTGACCTGCCACCCCAGTGATGCGTAAAAGACAATTTTACCCTCTATCACATATATAAAAACCAAAAAAAAAATTTACTCACACCTTTTCACCAAATCATTCGAACATTTCAAACATTCGATTCAGAATCAACCTTACCTTCGAAGATCTCAAACATTCGAAACGCCAAAAGTAAGTTCCCATTCGAATATTTGCAGTTTTTGAAAATTTCGAAATGCATTTGTATGATTCAATCCAGAAGTTTTCGAAAGTTTCGTTGAATATGAAAACACTTCGAAATGCAATCCTCGAACTTTTGGAAATCTTCGAAACGAGAAACTTTCGAAAGTTTCTTGAATTGAAATCTTCGAAATGCAATGCCAGGTGAAACTTTCGAAAGTTCTGGGAAAGTTTCGAAACGCTTGTTCGAAGTTTGGATCGGGAAATGTTCGAAACCCAGTTTCGGAAGTTTAAATCTGGGAAATGTTCGAAACCCAGTTTCGAAAGTTTGAATCTGGGAAATTGTTCGAGAACCCAGTTTCGAAGGTTTGAACTGGGAAATGTTCGAAACGGGTGTTTATGTATTATTTTAAATTTTTTGAAACGAATTGTTAATATTATTTATATTATATTAAGATATTATTTATATATTGTTACATTGATTTTTATTTGTTTTAATTTTTTTTAATATTTATATATTTATATGTTGCAGTGCCTAGGATGAGAGGTGCTTTCGGCCAAATTATTCGCATATTGTAGTGGTGATAGAGGTGGTGATGGTGTTGAGAGAATTCCACCAACAGCATCAATAAGACGACGAAACGAAGCAAATCGTCAATTAGGCATCGTCGTCGAAGACAGAATATCTCGATGATGATGTCTGAGCTCAGATGGAGGAGGATGTCACTGAGCCTCAGATGGAGGACCATGTCCCTGAGCCTCAGTTGGAGGAGGATGTCTGAGCTCAGATGGAACATGCTGATGATGCTGGATTCCGGAGACCATGTGAGACATGTGTTGACACGTATGAGCACCACGTGGCTCGGCGGCTATGGGAAGGAGAGGTATATTTCAATTTGAGGCATTTTAAGTCTATTTAATTCAAGTGTTTATTGAAATATATTTATTCAATTATATATTTTAATTGTTTATTTAAATTATATATTTAAATATTAAATTAAGTTTATTTAATTAATTGTTAGTTAAATTTATATATAATTAATTGTTTAGTTAATTTATTTAAATTTATTTATTCAAATATTGTTTAAGTTGATTTAAATTTATTTTATTCAAATATTTGTTTAAGGTATTTAATTAAGTTTTATTTAATTTGTTGTTTGTTTAAATTTATTTATTCAATAGTTTGTTTAAGTTGATTTAAAGTAATTGTTTATTTAATTATATTCTATATTGAATTAATTGTTTATTTAAATAAATTTATTCAATTATTATGTTTAATGTATTTAATTAATTAATTACTTTGTATTTACTCGCAGGATCGTGGACCGTTACAAGGTCATTACTCATGAGATTGAAGTTGAAGACGTTTTCTGAAGTTCTGGTGCCACATCCTGTAGAGCGTTGGATTGGGAATCTGGGCTGCTACCTCTTTTCTTCGGCCTACCTCATCTGGTAGATGCTGGTCTCGTCTCGGCATTTATTGAAAGATTGGACAGGGAGACCAGTCATTTCATTTGCATTATGGAGAGATGACATTACTTATAGACGACGTAGCTACTCTCCTTCACATATCACGATGGTAGAGATTTTTTGATGCACCTGTGAATATGAGTTACTATAATGCTGCTAGAAGCTGCACATGAGTACTTAGTGCAACTTGGGAGGAATCTCTAGCTGAAATTAATTTTAATAAATGTGCCCAATATAGATTGCAGTGGCTGCGTGACTATATAGTCGTCTCATTCAAACTAATCAGTTTTGAGTGTGCGGCTAGAGCGTATCTATTGACACTTAGTTGGCAGCACCATTTTCGCCGATAAAACGCATACGCGTGTGGAGGCGAAATACATTAGTTTATTTATTGATTTTAGCTCGTTGTCGACACTATTCTTGGGCTGCCGCGGCATTGGTTTTCCTGTATGATAACATGGGAGATGGGGCTGTCCACGACACTCGACAGTTAGGAGGTTACATGACCCTTTAACAGGTATTGACATTTATTTAATTATTTTATTTATTAAGTTGTATTATTTTTACTTATGGTATTTAAATTAGTTGTATAATGTTACTTATGTTGCAGTGCTGGATCTACGAACACTTCCTAGGATCTGTAAGCGGGGCGATAGAGGTGCGGTTGTTCTGCACATCTTCAAGAGCATGTAGGTGGATTGCAAAACATGCTGTTGAAGGTGGATTAGTGACCTATCGCAGAGACTTGAATGCTTTGTTGCTTGATGATGTACTGTTTACACCATATCGATGATGATCGAGCTAATCATCCGTTTGAAGATATTTCGATGTTCTTGGTTATCTTTCGATGTGGTGGAGTCTCAGTCCCATATTGCCGAGCGATGTCTTCGACAATTTGGTCGTATTCAGTGCATCTCGCCTGATGTTCTCCCAGGCTAGTGTAGATTGGGTGTGGCAGACTACTATGCAGTCATCTGTATCGGCGTTTCGGAGGCTATATCATGTTGCGAGTTTTCCTGGAGAGGTCACTGAGGACTATTATCCATGTACATGTCTGTGTCACATCCTCTGATATTCCCTCGGTCTACTGCACATGCGGGTACATCTCTGAGCATCCATCTCACATCCTCATCTGCTGCACATGTGGGTACATCATCTGCTGCACATGCTGGTCGTCATCGGTCTGACGAGATCGTAGAACAGCTGAGCTTGTACGTAGAGTTAACTTGGTAGAGCCGTTTAGTGAAATTCATGAGATTTTAAGTGAGTTATGTCTTATGTAAGATGTTTAGTAATTTGCTATATTTTGTGTTATGTACTGTAATTTGAGATATTTTGGATTTATGTGATATTGTTTAGTGATTATGGTGATATTTGGGATTATGTGATATTTTGGGATTTGTGATATTTTAGTGATTGTGTTATGTGTTATGTAATTCGCATTTATTTTAAGTTAATTCATAATAAAAGAAATTGAAAATGATAAAACAAAATATTATAATAATCCATAAATGTAGATACACAACATATTCTATCTTCATTTAAATAAATACAAGATGATCTGATAAGATGATGGATCAATGCGTTCCCATGCTTCTACGTGCTGCATAAGCTACTTCCCAACTTTTCATGTGTACTACAAAGTCTTTCCATTTTTGTGACGTAGGTGGCAAAGGACAGATCGACTTCAATTTGATCTGAATAAAAAAAATGTTACAAATTATTTACTGAATAATAAATTTTTAGGATTAATTTAATAAACAACATCAAGCATTATTTTACCTGTACCAATGATTCTCGTTAACAAATCATTGCTATAAAGACTGCCCAAAGGTCTCTTTCGATGGTGATTTGTTTAGCCCGGAAAAATGTCATATTCGATTACGAGACAACGACACCAATATGAATTATATAGTGTTGCTATCACGTAACCCAAGTCTGGAAATGACATCCACTTATCTTTTCTTGAGCACCCAATTTTGATATTTTAATGAGTTCACACCTGATTCAACATGTCATCAAAAAAATTAGAATAAACATCTTTATGTAGACCGAATCTCTTTCATCCAATTGTGATGAACTAAAGCCCAAGATTCTTCGGTCCAACCGTAGCAATGCTGCCAATTGCACGAAACCCACAATTTCCATCAACCACAACATCTACTATGTCCTCAATATACGGACGTATATAAGTAGGAAATTGTGTCTTAAAAGAATGCTGAGATGATTGAGATTGTTGCCTTGCAGAACGTTGAGATGATTGATATGGTTGCTTGCTTGCAGATCTTGAGAGCATTCAATACTCCCAATATGACGGATCACGAGGAGTATCAAATTCTTTCTTCTTTTTACTTGCTCCCTTGGTTCTCACTTCTTCTGGTGGTGCAAGTATTGATGTGGTATGTGGAATACAACTTCACGGCACCTTTGCCTTGATATCCTTTGACTTATAATATCGTGTGTCTTCATGTACGCTTTCATTGCTTCCATCTTCAGAAAAGTCATAATTGATAAAGATTCTTCATCTCTAATTCATGTGCAATGCTTAACTGTTTCCAAAAATCATGAATGCTATCTAAAAGGATAGCATTACCATTTATCTGCAACTTAGCCAACTACAAGCACATGGTAATCCATGAGTTTTTCTAATTGAACAACCACATTCTGTTTTGTTAGTGCCTACACTCTTCACCCTTTCCAACTGGTTTTATCAATTAATTTCATACACTTTCTTGATAATCACAGTGATGTAGATTTTTGAAAAAATTGTGAATTATACCGTGCTGCAACATCCTTGATGGTTTTCTGAAAAGAAGACTGAATGATACTATTTGGTTCTTCACATCATATATCACTGCATCCAGCTTTTACATAAATCACACACACTAGTTGAAGCATGTTTTTCAATCTCCAATGAGCAGACTCAACTCTACAAATACTTAAATAACAACAAATTAAAACAAATCACATAACGAGTAAATCATGTTGCCTAAAACAACACATTTCATATTTTAAAATAACCTGTTAGTGTTGTGTTCCCCAAATGCATCATCTATGGTCAAAACGTTGACAAACATTTCTTTGTAAGGTGTTAACCATGAATCTTTCACATAATCAACAAAAAGAATAATATCGGCACACAAATATCTCAAATTGTTGCAAATGATGATCATACTCTTCCACACTAGTCGAATAGACAATCTTTTTCATAAATCCATTACTTCTTCTTGTCTATCCTTTTTGACCATATTGTTTGCATCTTGCCCCAACATTTTTTTCAATATGAAAACGACATAGCAATGCTATTGAAGTAGGAACACAACACTAATCGCATTCATCATGGCAGATCTCTATCAGTCACAATAAACTTTAGAAATCAAAGACTCAGATTTGCAACAACATTCGTACCTTCTCAAATGCCCAGATGAAGTTATCTTGTCGCTCTTTTCAAATAAGCAAACCCAACTGAAAATGTCAAACTAGTAGAAGTGACACCGACTATTTCAAGTAATGGCAAACCGATATCTGTTTGTTTTGTATGTGCTATCACATATCAAAACCAAAATGAAATGTGTTTTAACAACTTTATACAGTCAGGATGCGTCCAAAAATATCTCTCAAAAATATCAGAATTTTCCCGTCTTCTTGTCCAATGCACATAATTTTCTTGTTGTATTAACTTCAACAGATGCTGCATTTCTGTGTACGGACCTCTCAATGATGATCGATAAGTATCCTTGCTTTATATATTTGACTGGGAATAGTGACATTGGGTTTTATTTCTCACTTTCAAAGATCTTAGAATGAATCTGGGTGCAAGCTTATACTTTGTCATATCATTGACAAATTTCCTCTTCTCTTCGTTAAAACGCCCCAAATAGGAATGACCGGTTACAGTATTCAGTAATTCATGATTGTGTGTCCCACAACGAACACTAATTTTCCTCCTTCACCGCCATTAATGGTACACATCTGAGAGTAAATGGACAGTTTCCTTATGAGAGAAGTTACTGATTTTTTTGATTCTGATTTATATCTCTCCACCTCTTTCGCATCCCAAATCAATTTGTCTTTTCTTCCCTAATTCCGTTTGCTTTATCTGATCGAATGGTAACAATTAAAATTCGCATTTGTCTTCCAATTGCTTTTGCCCATTCAAAACAGCTTCTCGAGAAGAAAATACCTGCAAAATATGTTTCAAATAAAATTAACTATATAACTATAAGAATATATTAATCGGTGATGATTCATCAGTAGTTATAGATAATATACTGATCAGTGGTGAATTTTTCTGTAGTATCTATAACATTTTTTGAAGCAGATACTTCAACTCTGCTCATAACCTATTTCAAAATTAGTAACAATGTTAATTAATATAATATTTTTAATATTTAATTTAAAAGAACATTTAAAAATAATTTATAAAATAAATATTGAATTTAAAAAAATAATAAAACACATTTCGAAACTTTAACTAAATGAAAGTGTCGAAACATTCTACATATTCGAAAGTTTGTGAAAAAGAAAACTTTCGAAGAACAAAATGCATTCGAAACTTTGGTGAAAAAGCAAACTTCCGAAGTAGAAATGCATTTCGAAGATTCCAATGTTTCGAACTACATTTCGAAGGTTTCATCAAAAGCCAAATGTTCGAAGCATAACTCTATTTCGAAACTTTCAAATGCAAGCAAAGTTTCGAATACTGTCTATTTCGAAAATTTGGCATTTATCCAAAGTTTCGAATTTTGTCTTTTTTTAAATAAACTGCATTTTCGAAGGTTTTAAAATAGCAAAATTTCTAGTAACTTACTAAAATTCATTTTCGAAAATTTAAAGTTTCGAATCCTAACATTTTGTTTTGTAAATTTTCGAAGGTGGTGGGGTGTGAAATCTGAATAATAATTTTTTAAATATAATTATACTGTTACAAAAGAGTATTTTAGTCCTTTAAAAATAGTGGGGGGGTGGTCAGGTCAAAGGGGGAGTGCCTGGTACAAAACTACTACAAATAAATAGATGAGTAGCATGCGGCTACCAACCCAAACCCAAACCAAACCCGCATTTGTAATGAGGCTTCATTGGGCTGGTGAATAAACTTTTAAGATGTATATTTTTTTTTATTTTTTTTTCTTTCTATTTTATTGTATTTACTTTTCTAATATG
>PGTU02010551.1:0-12950 GCA_002896215.2 Cicer echinospermum | reverse complement strand
AATTATTTATCCAAAGGCATTTCTTTATCCTATTTCTCCATTTTGGTTTAATCACCTTTTGAAAAAAAAAATATATACCTCGCTAAGAAAAACGGGGTGTTACAGAAGCATTCACAGCGTAGGCAACACTCACTGCGAAGGCACTCTTGTCGCTGAACAAGGTGCACCACCAAAAAATAAGAAATGCCTCGCAGCCATCTGCCAGATGCTGATCAGCAAATCGCTGAGGTATACATCAAGCAACCACTATACCGAACAGTGGTTGTCCCCGTCATGTTAACTCAACATATGCATCAGCCAGACTAACCCAACTAGCTACCCAATAATTTGCAGCTTCATCCTTATTAAATATATTAACACATAAAAAGCACCGGTATGGGTATATGCAGAGCGAAGAGACATCGTCCCAAGTAATGGTCATCTCCCCAATTGGAAGATGAAAGCTGTTGGTGTCGCGATGCCATCTCTCGACAAAGGCAGAAATTAGACCTTTGTCGATCATCTCGTAGCTGCATTTTAGCAATGGATATAAACTGGAACTTTTTAACAAGTTCCTTAACCTCGTCATTTTATGACAACTTTCTTTTAATTTTTTTCCATTGCTAAAAACCCTTAACTCTCCACGATCCTGAAATAAATTAACCAAACAATATAGTTATCACATTAACCAAAATCAAATATTTAATTTGATTCAAATTATTTACCACGGCGTCCCCATAGTCGTGTCGCAACATGATCCCATATGTCCTTAAAGACAGACCGTGTCAACCGACCCAGGTATCGTCATCTGCTTCAGGGTGGCCTCATCAGCATGGACTTTTTCAAGTTGGGCCTCATCTGCTTGCCCTGTTCTACTTGCGCTATTCTACTTGTTGCCTCGTTAATCTTCGTTGTTCACGCAATTAAGCTGAGACGGTGAGCCAGCTGTGCATAAGCGGTTGGTCTAACACTACGACTATCAGGCCCTTCGTCGAGTATAACACGACCGTCTCTATCAGTAAACATTGTCCGCACCATTTCTGCGTAAACAAATCATAATCACTATAAACAACATAACATATAACATTTATGCAGTCCAGAAACATAATGACAACATCAACCTAGTGAACTAGTTCACATACATGAATTCCACAAGACAACAACCATTACCTTACGTGATCTCTATAACAAAACATCTTACTTACATGAGCTGAGTTACATACGTGACTTCATCAGTCTACATAAACTATGTCACGTATGTGAACACCAACAAACTACGTGAACTGAGTTCACGTTCCACATACGTTGATTTGAGTTCACATATTGGATTCAGTTCACGCATGTCAACACATTCAGAATACGTGAACTGAGTTCACGTTCATGATCTAAAAAATACCTTCAAACCAGAAATCCCAGAAAACCTTAAAGCACCCCTAAAAACCCAGAAAACTTCTTCATTCATCAGCCCCATTCAAAAATAAATTGCAGAAAGTTAAATCCAAATTCCAAAATGCATACAATTAACCCAAAAACGAAAAACAAACAATGGCTTACTGATTGATTGAAGATGCTTCAAGTGATTCAAGATGGTGTTGAAGGTGTTGAAGATGGTGTCCAAGATGATTGCTTACTTGATTGAATATTAAATTGGTTTATAAATGAATGAAAAGATTGAAGAATGTAAATGATTGAAGATGAAGAAGATGAAGGCGTAAGGTTGAAGGAGATGAATGTGTAAGGTTCGAAGGAGATGAAGGAGATGAATTTAGAAATGTTGTTTAATTGAATAAAGAGGGAAGGGCAATTTGGTATTTTGGATTTTTAAAAAATTTGAGGGGTGTGAGAAGTAATTTGAGGGGATGTGGGAAGCAAAATTGTTTATAATTACTTAGGATAGAATGGTGCTTTATGAGTCATTTTTTTTTTCCTATTCTTTTAATGGCGAAAGAGGGTAAAAACATCAAAATAGAGTAGGTATTATTCTAACTATATTGCAATCAATCCATTACTATACTCAATAATTCTAACTATATCCAATCAAACCATTACTATATTGCATTCCAAATATTGAGAGAATTTAAGAGCTTTATGTTGGAGTTGTTTATATAATGTAGAATGAAATTTTATGCATAATTAAATAAAATGTATTAGTCTTTAGTTGTGGAACCTATTATTTTTTAATTAAAAAAATAAACCATGTTTTATTTTTCTAAATCACACATTGTTCAAGTGAAAATAAGGAAGACAGAACAAACAAAAAAAAAAACAATTTGTATCCAATATTTTCAATGTTTAATAAAGTTATATGTATCATGCTTACCATCCAATCATAATTCAATTTTTAGGATTTAATAATTCTCAGACTCTTTGTGTCAGATTAATTAAAAAAAAATTCCAATAAAGATGATCTAAAGATATAGTAATGAGAGATAGAGTTTGCTTGAAGAGTGTTTACTTAAGCTAGTGAATATTGATTGTATGTCAAACTCTTTGTTATACTTCTGATTTATCTTCTTTAATAGATAGGAAAGAAGTCTGCAATTCTTCAGCTAAAGTTATATATATATAACTATTAGACTACATTACTCCAAGGTGTGAAGTATGATATAAAACAGGCTAATACCAAAATACATCTTTCCGCATTAATAATTGATTTGTACCAAAATGTTCTTGTCCAAACCCATTAACGTTATTGTCTTTTAATTGAAATAATGAAAAAGGAAACGTGAAAAAGAATGTGAGAATAAACTGTTTAATGTTAGATTGGCCTGTGTTTGGTCAGGAAGCATGCATACATTATGCAGTAAAGAATGCTAGTACAATGTACTTTTGTCATTTGTTTAACAATTCATCAATCTAGAGATATCATTCTTAATGTTTGTTTTTGCAAGTGTCGTCCATCAAATATTGACTTTTATATTCGCTCAAGGAATGTTGGAAAGTCCATATGTGAAATGTCAGTACGTATTTATTTGCATGTTGTCATTTCAAAAAGATGCATTTTTGTCAATTGTTCTTTAATAGAACAACCAAAACATTTGGACGAATGTTCTTCCATCATTCCTTTTAACAGAATGACTCAATCTGTGAAATGATTTCTTTCTTCAAAGTTGATTCTTGTCCATTTTTGAACTGATGGGAATATTTATGAGATGCAATGAATTTGTTCATCATGAGAATTCTATATGAGATGAGAAATCTTTTATTGAAGAATATTGTCGCGGCCCTAAAATTTTTGAGTGTTTTCTCGAAATTTCAATAGGAGTTGCCACCAACAATTAATTTTAAAAAGTACGGAGAATATTGAGGAAACCCCTGTAAAATAGAAAGAAAAAAAAAAATTGGTCTTTAAACCCAAATTTTGAGTTGTGGGAGTCGATTTTGCGTAGGGAAGATATTAGCACCCTACGATATCCGTTAAAAATACGGTTACCTATAATTAATTTGTGCAAAATTAATATGATTTTAAATATAATTACTCTTTACCTACTTGTTAAATCATGAATATCACATTGTTTTGTTTTTGAACGTGATTTCTGATAGTAAAAGTATACTTACAAAGAAATATTTTATTAATGTGTTTGACAGAAAGTGTGATGTTGCTCTACCTATACGTGTGATCTCCGCGGTGCGATGGAGAAATGCAAAGTTTACGTAGTATTCTTTGGTTACAAAATTGCGGATGTGTTGATTGTAGTTTGATTTTTTAAGCCAGCATATGTGTTTATATTATTGATAAAAGTTTATTTTGACAACAAAAAAGAGTTCTATTGATTTAATTAATTATTTTAAGAATAGTTTCTAGACTATATCAGTCTGTACAAACTTGTGTGTCACAATTAAAGATTAAAACAGATGTTCACGATCTAAATTAATCAGTTTTTAATATGTCTTATTTTTGGGTTAATTATAAACGAGTGTTAGAACTATCAAATTATCAAAACTTGTGTTTCTAAAAGATGTTAAATATGTCACTCATCTAATTAACCCTTCAATATTCGATTATAAGTTTTATCTTTGCTCTTTATAAAAACATACAAAAAATTAAAAATATGATGTTAAATATTAAATAAATTTAATAATTCTACGAAATAGATCAGTAAATAAACACACTCGAAAATAAAATAAAATAATATGGGTAAAAAAAAATATATGGACTTGTACTGTGATCTATTAAATAAATAAAAACACATTTTAATTATAGGAAAAAAATACTATATACAAATGTGATCTCTTTCAGAAACACACTTTTTAATACGATTGAAACAAGTGATGGAAAACAAAACTCATTTTATATTAAATATACCTCCCAAAGATATATAAAAAATTCGATTAATATCATTCATAAATTAAAATAAATGATGTTTATGCTATTTAATTTATATCCATCATTATTTACAAATAGAATTATAGTTATTAATATGACATAATTACTAGTTAACATAGCAAGCCACATCACATATAAACAACCTGACAACAAGCAAACACTATCCAAATAGGCTGGCAAGAAGCAACTCCAAACAAGTTGGCTGGCACAAGCCAAACAATCTTTCAAGAAACAGATGGAAAAAGCAGAGCATGGCACAAAGTAAGAACGTTTAAATCAAATATGGATAAAACAAACAAATTTTAAGAGCTGTTGCAACACAGTACAAATGATCTCAACCATTAACACCTTCCATAATAGATGGACAAACAAAATTTCATCTTTCACATAATCAACTAGTTTCAAAATTATTAGTTTCCAATCTAATAATATAAAGTTCAAAAAGCATAGTGCATAACCGAAAGAGAATGAGAAATATAAATGTCTATTCAAATATCGGTTAAAGACAGAGACGTGGTACTGCAGTGGTGTGCTGTGGAAGTTGGATATAAAATGGTGATACCTCCGTTTCTCTCTTTTTTTTTTTCGTACTCAACAAACTGCGCTCAAAATACTCTCTGACTTTTTATTATTTATTGGCCCTTACTTTATAAGGCTCAAAATTTATAGGCTTGAAATGATGAACTTTTGTATCATTAAATAAAACCAACTTCTGAATTTATGTATTGTTTTTGTAGTAATATTAAACATCATATTTTTTATTAATTGAATGCAATAAAATGATTCACAATTAACTAACATAGACTAACAAATAAATCATGAAAGGACACGGAGAAGAAAAAACAATATGGCGCAATTATAATACATGTTTTGTAAGTAATAGGGATGCGCAAATTAAATGAAAGATAACACATAATATAAAGAGTGAAATATCAGAAAATAATAAAAATAAATGAAGACAAGTTGGCTGTGAAACAATAAAATAACATGTATTGACTAAGATGAAGAATGGTAGTCTCCAGATTGTTAACATGATGTGTACGATTAACATAATATAAAATGACGTACTTCGGATTAGATCTATCGATGCGTAGATCGACAAAAAATATAAATGAGTCATCTTCAGATGAGCATTATGATGTGTAGAATCGACCAAGAATAAAATAAATAAAATACAAACCAAACTGATCTTACTATCGAATTGGTCCAATGAGTAGATTCGATGAGGAATGTAATAATGATCAGTCTTCAGATTGATTACCTCGATACGTAGATTATTACGAGATAGTAAATGATCGTCTTCGGATTGTGCTGTCCATTACCGATGCGTAGATTGACGAGAAAGTAATATGACCGTCTTTTATTAGGTTTGATACGTAGTATTGACAAGAAAGTAAATGATCATCTTCGATTGGTTACCGATTGAGTAGATTGACAAATAATTTGAAATGATCTTTTCGGACATTGGTTACCAATCGATTGATCTAAAGTATGAAGGTGCATACCACACAGCCTGCTACGTCTAGTTAAGAAGTTAAACAAAGAGAGAGACATTATTTTTATAAGAGTTATGAATGAGTTTATGCTTCTATGCAAAGTTGTTTAGTATAAAATAAAAGATATGAATGATTCATGCATGTTATGCGCTATGAACAAGTTGTTGAGTATGATAATTTAGTATTAAATAATAAGGTACGTGGTTAAACTGGCTTCAATGTCGTGTAGCATAAGTAAGTTAATGATGTACTATAATGCATGATTATGTCTATAGATTAAGTTCTTGTTCAATTCTTTAATTGTCCGATCGCTATAATCTTTCTACGTCCACACGATTCAATGGATGAATGTGAGATAACAAAATACCGTTTTATGCATGATGACTCTAGTAATATCTCGTGTGACTCCTTTTTTAGAGAAGAACAAAGGGCATTGTCTAATCAATGATTACCTTTATCCTTTTTTTTTTGACACCTCTTATATGATAGCTAAGAGAATCCAATCTAGTTTTCATGTATATACTGTTCAAAATGCTAAAATATATTATTTATTTTATCTTATTTATACATATTTCAAATTCCAATAATTTTATTATTCATCAAAATAATATTTTACTTAATTGCTAGAACAATACAGTCATGAGACTGAAATAGTGTTTAATAAACAGGGTAACGTGTATTAGCAATCGATATGACAAGATTTTGACATATGTAAATTCATTACATTCAATTGGTCAAATCTTGACGAAACCCACACTCTGCTTCTTCTAGCTTTGAATGTTTTCATCATGACTTATCTGATCGAGGGGATTTCAACTTCAATGGGAAGCACCGCTTCCATTCCATAAACTCAATGAGAAAAAGGATTGTCCCCCATTGAGGTTAGCGAACAAAAGTTCTATAACCATGTATGCAAATGTAGCATTACTCACGTCAATCCTTATATGTCTCTACCATATTTTGTATGATTGTTCTTGAATTCTTATTTTCTGCTTCTACAGCTCCATTATCATTTTCGAACGATATGGAGAAGAATATATGAGTGCTGAATTTGAAAAACATATACACAATTATTTCATATATATTGTTATTCAAAATTGGTCGTGTTATCAGTTGATAATCTTTTTGGGAAAGCCATATCGACGAAATCAATTCTCTTTTTGATGAATCTAACCACCATGTCTCATTGTCACATTGCGTTAAGAAGCGACTGCAACCCATTTTGTGAAATATAATCAATATACTACTAAGATTTCCTTTAGCCAATAGTAGCAAACCCTTAACGATTTTCCATTGCATTGCGTGTCCATATTGCATGAGTTTTCAGAAAGAACCTTAACACGAACCTCTTGAATGATTTTCTCACGCTTCGATTTAATCAAACTATATACTAAGAGGAATCATATCATGATTTCTCCATATAAAGCATCATATAACCATTTAAGAAGAAGTTCACATTGAAAAAACTCCTTTAATACCCTTTTGTCGATTATCTAAAATATCCAATGATATATCCTTATTCTTAACATATTGATTTGATATCAAAATGGCCATCCATACTCCATGCCCTTGCAACAGAGCTTATTGATGCGGTTTACGTGAAAGCAAATCAAACACCAACCGTCCATTATTATTAATTATCAGAATGATTTACAGTCTCTTCAAATAAAGTAATTATGCTTCATCGGGGAATTCACATTGCATTGATTGATAATCTTCTTACTACTTGTTGGATCCAAATTACTCTGATAATGCGCTTCCATTTTGATGGTTTTTTTTGTAACATATAACAATATTGTATTATGATAACAACATCTTACAACAGGGAAATCCTTCCAGTAAAAGCAGGTTTCTCAAAGATGTACTTAATTTGGGTCCATTTTTAGACACCGACCTAAGTGTGTGACATAACATGTATTGCTTCAACCGACGAGCAGTCTCATGCTATTTAGTGCGCAACATGTTTCGTTCAAGTAGTGAATATCTTATTTCACAACTGGTGAACTTTTGCTCAAATAATAATAACATGTCATTTTTCTACCAGATTTGTCATGTTGCCCCAATACACAACCCATTGACTCGTCAAGTATGTTAAGTACATAATAAGTGGTTTCCCAGGATAAGAGGCATTAAGATTGGAGGTTTGACAGGTACTGTTGTAATCTTTTCGAAAGACTTTTTACAATTCTCATTCATTCAACCTTTGATATTTCGCAACAAATTGAAAATCGGCTCGCTGTAGCACTGAGATGCAATGATGAATAGCATACAATGTAATTTAATCTACCCAACAAAGCCTCACAAACTTTTTTTCCCTGTAGTGTGAGCCAATATTCTTGTATTGCTCTTATTTATCTGGGTCCACTTCTATCCCTGTGTTGACTAATGATAAACCTTAAGTACTTGCTTGTTTACACCAAAGGTGCACTTAGCAGGGTTTAAATAGGAGTCTGAACTTCTTAGTCACACAACAACTAATTTGAGGTTAACATACATGGTCTTCTTGAGTTCGAGACTTTGCAATTATATCATTCACATTTAACTCTACTCTCTACTCTCTTTATCGCAGTATGTATCAAAACAAGTTACCAATGCTCTAATTGATAGAGTTTCTACCACAAACATCTCAATTCGAGATGATGCATCACTTATATTAGAGTAAACTCTCCGTTTGTTAGTGATTAATGTATTTTTTTTTCATATCCTCTCTAGAGCCATCTTGATTTAATTGTTATCTTGAGAAACACATCCACGAAGATGAAAAAAGAATGTTGATTCTGTGCCTATCATCAGGACATCAATATATTGAGGTAGAGGAAAATCGTCTTTCAGGACTAGCTTTATTTAAATCACCAATAATCAACACAGAATTTGAACCTTCTATCCTCTTTGGAAGTGGGGACAATATTTAGCCACCATTGAGGATATTTTGCCATTGCTAAGAAACCAACATCAAATTGTTTCTTACATCTTCTCTAATTTTTAAGTGACTCATGTCTCATCCTCTCAACTTTTGTTAATTGGAACACATTCAGGCTTGAGTGGGAGCTTGTGTTCAATGTCAACTATGTTAAGTATATAGTCCAGGCATATCTGAAATGACCATGCAAAGACGTGTACATAGTCAAATAAAAGTTTAATCAACTTTTCTCGTTCCTTATCTTCATAGACATACCAATTTTAATTTCTTTTTATCATTTTCAGTCCCCAGATTGATCACCTCAACAAGTTCATGATATGGTTGGATTATATTAGCTTCTTATTCCATTAGCCTTTCTAGTTCTAGGGGAGATTCATAAAACTAGTACATCATAGATTCTAGAAAGCTAGCACATCATAGAAAACATCGATATAACGAAAATTAGTCACAAAATTTATCAACATATATTCTAAAATAGTTTTAATCTTCAAATTATTTATTTAAAATCTTATTCAATTAATAAAATAGTTTATTATAAAATTTAGGGTGTTACAAATGTAGATCCAAGAAAGTTCAACGAGATGATGATGAAGCTGAGGACACAAGTTTAGATGATGTGTTATTAATGGCTACAACAAAATCAGATGATGACTGCCCATAATAGTGGTATCTTGACATAGGCTGCTCTAATCTTAAAGTGCTTAGGACAGATGGAGGTGGTGATTATCAATTCCATGAGTTCCATGAATTATGTGACATAGAGGGAATAATTCATGAAGTGACTACACCATATACACCACAATATAATGGAGCTGAAAAAATGAGGAAGATAACCGTTCTTAATATGGCAAGAAATATGTTGCATAGAGAAAAATGCCTCACAAATGTTGGGGAAAAGAATTTTCAGCAGCAATATACATTTTGAATAGATGTCCAACCAAGAGACTAGGTAGTATGACACCTGAAGAAGCTTGGATTGGAAGAAAGCTAGATGTGAATCATATGAGAGTGTTTGGCTCATTGTGCTTCAGGCATGTGCTAGCTTAAAATAGAAGGAAGCTTGATGAAAGGGATGAAATAATGGTGTTGTTGGGTTATGATGCAACTTGAGCTTACAAATTGTATGATCCAAACAAGAACAAGGTGGTTATAAGAAGAGGCATATTGGTGGATGAATCAAGAGGATCGGACTAGAAAATGAGTGAAGCCAGCTCGAGTAGTGCAACCAGCATAGACATATCAGCCAACTCTATTAGTCCAACAGTTTGAGTCTGTGAGAAGGATCGAAAACTAGACAACCTTCAAGTCAGATTGCAACATATGAAGAATTACTCAGTCATCGAGGGAGAGTGGAGAATTAATTCGTTTTTTCCATGTTGGCTGAATAGAGGTATGAGAAAGCATTAAGTGATCTAGATGAGAGATGTAGTAATGGAGGATGATGCTCAGAAGAAATGAGAGGTGTTAGTACATGCAAATTGGAGCATGGGATTCTGCAGTAAACCATGGACTGGACTATGATAGGTGTTTTTCCTAGTAGTTAAGAATTGAACGTGAGGATGGTATCTCAATGACCAGTAACAAAGTTGGTCTATGCATAGCTAGATGTCAAACAACATTCTAAGTGTCACACTAAAGAAGAGTGTATGTAAGCACCAGGATATGTGAAAATAGGCAGAAGATAGTGGTGTAACAGGCTAAAGAATAGCTTCTATATAGCATGAAGCAACCTTAGGGTGAACAAGAGGATTGTAGATTCATCAAGAGTAGCAGTTTGAAAGTGTGTGAATGATCATGTAGTGTATGTGAAAGTGGCAACAACACACCTGTATTATGATATGCCTTTATTTGACGACTTGCTAGTGACTGGATAAGTGATGAGCACAAGTCAGAAGTTCAAGATTAGAATGGAGATTAGTTTGAGATGTTTGATCTAGGAATGCTATCATATTTCTTGGCATTAACGGTGAAGGAGATACAGTGCAAATAACGGATTCTATAATAGAGAGTCGAGTAATTTAGAGAAATTGGATGTTGTTAAAATCTAGAAATGTGTGTTAATTGACTAGCTAATGGTAAACAACATATTAAATTGGACGAAACTGAGAACACTTTTCTGGACGTATCGACCAGGTGCAACGATAAGTGCTATATTGGTTGTGTTTCCTAATTTCTCATCATTCAGCTGCTGTCGTAAGCATAATTCGTTAGTCACATAAATACTTAAGACCATTTAATTTTCAAAATTATACCTATATTTTTTAAAATAGTCACATAAAAATGGAATTTTTTATGCATCAAAAGAAGTATGCAAATGATGTATTGAAAATATTCAAAATGCTAGATTGGAATGGAACTAGAACCTCAGTAGAAGCAGGGTTGGTACTATCAAATGAAGGCAATAAGGAGATGATTGACTCTTCAATCTTCAAGCAAATTGTAGGATCCTTGATGTAATTGTGTATCACAAGGCCATATATTGTATATAGTATTAGGCTGATTAGTAGATACATAGAGAAGCCTAGGACATCACACTACATGGCAGCAAAAAGGATTTTGAGATACATCAATGAAACCATTGAGCTTGGCTTGTTGTATCCCACAAATTCGAATGGAGATGAAATTGAACTTTTTGGTTTTACTAATGCAGATTGGTGTAGGGATAAGAATGATAGAAAGAGTACCACGGGCTCTATGTTCGTGATCAATAATACTCACATCAATTCTCATGGTGGTGTTAAAGAAGTAAAGCAAATATTGTTAGTCTTGTGCTACATTGAAAGCTGAGAATATGTGGATGCATCAATTGGAAATGTTGCCACAAGCTATAATGTTTGGAATGAATTAATCACAGAAATTGGGAACTAAAGAATTAATGAAGCGTAAATTGAAGATAAACATCAAATCAACGAATTGTATTAGCAAGACTCCAGTGATTTATAGGAAGGAGCATTAGCACATATATAAACAAGGTTTCATTTCTAAGAGATAAAGTGATGAATGCAAGATAAGCTAGAGCATTGTAGTATAATGATCAAAAGGTGAGGAACTCTTGATTAACATATTTGGAATCACTTTGATTAGCAGAGAATGTTAAATGTATTTAAAGTGAATTTCTGTGTTAGTTATGGATGTTAAAATACATTTTAGAAATAGTTTAAGAAGGTTAGATTATTTTTTTTGACAGTCACTAACTCTTTCATTTTCTGAACATTCTATTTCTTCTCTCTTCTTCTCAATTTCATTCTTCTCAATTAACAACTTGTTCTAGTTACAAACTGGTGTGATGGAGAAATGAAATGTGTTTGGTGTTGGTGATGGAGGATTGAGGAAGGGTTGTATTGTTTTTTCAAGTTTTTATTTATTTATTTTTGGTTTTGTAACAAGGGGCTTGGAAATGGATTAATGCAATATAATATGAGATAGGAAAGGGAGAATTCTAGCAACAACCCTAAAAAATCAAGTGTGTGTTTTTACTTATAAAGGAAAATTCTAGGTTGATTCTAGTAAATTGTTGGTAAGATATTCAAGTCAAATGAAAATCAATCACATACATTCCATTCATTTGTTTTAAAATTTAAGTTTGATATAGTTAATAGAGTTTAGATGACTAATTTTAATTGGTCTTGGAAACATACCCATAATTTTTTAAAGACAACATTAGTGTCTCACCAAAAAAAAAAATATTACCAATTTTATGTAAAATAAAAATAAAAGTAATTTACGCATTTTGCATTTGTCAACGTACTAAGTAATAGGTGTATGTATTTTATTTTTACTTTATTACATGTAAAATCTCTAATTAAAATGTGTATGTATTTTATTTTATTTTCAAACATATCCCTTATTAATACTATTTATGTTGGAAAATAGAAAAAAAAATCAAATTTAAAATATTTATGTACAAAAGGTATTTTATAAACATCAAGATAAGAAATTGACACGTTATAATCAATACCTACTTTTCTTAATATTCATAGAAAAAAAAATGAAAACTTATAAATAAGGATGGAGATAGTATTCTTAATATTTGTAGAAAAGAAAATAAAAATATATAATTAAAAATGGAGATAGTAATTAAAATTAAAACATAAACAAACACTAAGCTTTCACGATACAAAAACATGATATTTGTTTATAAATAATGACAATAGTTTTATAACTCATAGCTTTGAAAACTAAAAATTAATTCAAGTAAAAACACTAAATCTTAAACAATACAAACAAT